>JAOXJP010032007.1:0-16782 GCA_025762735.1 Platanus orientalis | reverse complement strand
GTAATGACCTTGATTTTCACTTCAAATGGTTAAAGGGAACCAATCAACTCTTTTAGTTTCATGGTGTTTAGGTCTTTTCTTTCCTCAATAGCGGTCACCTTAGGTCTAAACCTTTTAGGGAGTGACCTAAGCACCTTCTAGACCACTTTCTATTTTGGAATATCCTCTCCTCGACTCCTCATAACATTAACCAAGTTAGATAACTTAGTGTGGACATTGGCGTTCGGGAGGGGTTTGGATTCCCCCATCAGCCCATGGTTTTTAGGCCCACTCTTCGGCGCATGATGCCGGTGCATGAAAGGTTGCTAACCCTTTTACAGAAGGGTTAGGCTTTTTTGGGAGCTACCACCAATTCGAGGTTAACCGATGGAGTTGAACATCGGTTCTCCTCTCTATGTGAAGAGGAGAAGTCTAGACCCATAGGTCTAGGGGTTTAACTCCTAATATTGGTCTATATTCTCGAGATAAAGGGTAAGTTATTTAGTTACATTTGGGGAAGGTGTTAGGTACCCCAAATATCTATCTTTTTAGGGTGGCTTCTCTCATTTATACATGTTTTGAATTGTGCTAAAGTTTATGCTTGTTACATGTAAAGTTATTGGTTTAGACCACCCCCGTGGTTTGATCATTACAGTTGCACCTGAGACATAGTCCCAAGCTTCCTATAGACCCGATCTTGTATGGTTTAATGTGTTCATAGAGTTTTGTCGGGATCAAACTATATGTAGTTCTAAGGGTTTGTTATATGTGTCAATCTCGGTAGTCAAGTACGTCTAACTGTGAAAGTGATGTAGGGTAGATTCATTTTAGATTGTTCATATACTTATAAAGTACTCCACGTTGTTGTAAAATGTAAACAACTTAGTGAAATGGGGGTTGGGACTATGTTGTACCAATGTGCATGGTTTTACTAATTGGGCTATATCCAAGTCTTAGGGTCTTTAGGTCGCAAACTATTATGACATGACCCTAAGGTAAGGTGAAGATTGTAAAATGTTGGGATGGGTTGAAAGGTAGTGAATGGGTAGGTTGACTCGACTTGGTCGCATTGACGTAGTAGCCACAACTCAAGTGTTGTCTCCCAAGTAAAGTTCAAGTATCTGATACACTTGAAAATCATAAGCATATAGTCAACCTTACTATGATTGTTGGGAAAGCTGAAAGAGGTATTTGCAATGAAGAAATTCCTAGATTATGTCTATGATGGAATGAATTGGTTTAAAACTGGGTTTTATTTGACTTTCACAAGCCTAATGCCTAAAACTCATCCTGATGCCTAAAAACAAGGCCCACAAAGGTGCCTAAGCACATGGATGAATTCCAAGTTATCAGTTGTCTGTGTATAGGGTTTAAAGAAGGTCAAAGTTCACTGGGGTGGGTCCCAGATCCCAACGCTTGAATATCTCTAATGCCTACATTTTATGCCAATGTTTGTTTTTTAATAGGTTAAAAATCAGGCATTGGGTTTGGACAGTCTGTTTTCTGGAGGGAATATATCTCTTTATAAAATTCTAATTGAGCATGGTCAATCAATTTGGAAATCTAAGAGAGAGATCTTTCTAACCATATATAATAATCATATATTTGTCTAAGTCCTATTTTTTAAACTAACGCCCCTTTTGCTATCAACGCCTGTTTTTAACATATTAAAAAATAGGCGTTGGGTTTAAACAGTCTGTACTCCAAAGGGCATATCTATCTCCATAAAATTTGAAATTAAGCGTGGTCAATCAATTTGGAAAGCTAAGAGAGATATTTCCAACAATATATAATAAGCATATGTTTGTCTAATGCATATTTTTCCATGCACCTATTTTTCTGTCAATGCCTATTTTTTAATAGATTAAAAAAAACAAGCGTTGGTTTGGACAGTATGTACTCCGGAGGGCGTATCTCACTTTATAAAATTTGAAATTGAGCGTGGTAGGTTAATTTGGAAAGATGAGAGAGAGATATTTCCAACCATATATAATAAGCATATGTTTGTCTAACACTTGTTTTTTCATACACCTATTTTTTCAACGCTTATTTTTTAATTCTCTTAAAAAACAAGCATTAGGCCTGGACCCAAAATCCAGCAGCCATGTTCCGGCCCCTTGAAACCCTTATGGGTATTTAAAATTCTAAAATTATGCATGCTAGAAGGGGATATATATATATAAACATCATATAAAAATTTGAGTATCAAATCATGTATAAAAAATTCAAACGAAAATTAGTAAATATTCACCAAAACTAGGTCTCAAAAAAACTAGTTTTTTTGTCTGTTTGGGAGGCCATCTTGAGGCCTTTCACAGCTCCTAAATTCATGAAATTAAATATAGCATATCATGTATATCTTTAGTCTAACAAACTCAAATTTGGGTTTAAGCATCCCTCTACAAAATTCACAATAAAATCACCATCAAAACTAGTAAAAAAATGGAAGCAAGTAGAGGTATTTGAGCTTCTACTATGTAACCCAAGTTAGAATAGAATATTAGCATGAAATTGATAGCATAACAGCATGTTAATTGACATATATTGAAGAAGGGGGAGTGAATTTAAACTAGGTTTATGCTTACCTTGCCTAGGGTTGATGTAAACTTGCAATTTTCCTCTTCTTCTTCTTTTCCTCTTAGCAATTAGGGTTTTTTATTGCCAACCCTATTGAGCATTAATTTAGGGGTATTTATAGCCCCCAAAGGGTTAAGCTAAAGGCCAAGATGATCCATGGGCTTATTGAGGTGGAGGGCTAGGAATAGGTGAGAGGGTGTTGAGGTGGAAGGTAATTTTGAAGTGAGGGGGTGGTTTTGTGTTAACCTTACCTGGATTGGTGACATGGCACCAATAGAAAACAAGTGTAGTACCAAGTTACCCCTATGGGTTATTATGATTGGTTGGATAGTTTGGAAAAGGGTGGTTTGAGGAGGGTAGTATTGAGTTAGATTGGTAACATAGCACCAATAGGAAACAAGTGTAGTGTCATGTCATCCTTATGGGCTATTGTGATTGGTTGAGTGGTTATAGCCCATGATTTGGCAAAGGGTGGTTTGAGGGGGGACATCATAGAAATTCATGGATTGATGATATGAACAAATGGGAGAAGGGTAGGTTTATGATGCAGTAATTTTGAAAAATGATTGAATTAATGATGTAGTATTTGGGATTTGGATTAATGATGCAGTAAATAAAGATTCTAAAACATAAATCCACATCCATTTTTTATTTTTTTCTATTTGGTCCTTGCAGACACATTGGTAAACTGGATTCGAGATCTAACATCCGTAAACCCTCGAAAGTCTAATTTCTGGTAAATTTGAAAAAAGCTTTATTGGACTATAGGAAAGGTAAAATGGTAAAATTCCTTACCAAAATCTTCAAAGAATATGTGTGGGTTGGATCATTGGAAGTGTTGTCGTAAATGGCGAGTTAATCAGACATGTGTACAAGAAGAAACATGAAAATTTGTCTTTCTAAATAAAATAGAAATCGCGTAGATACAAGTGATTCTACCCGAGTTTGATTTTTGACTTTCCGAACTCTATTAGTTGCAAAAGGATAGTGGTTTTCAAGTTTCTAAGTTATTTTGATTGCATTGGTGTGGTTAGAATTAGGTTTTGAAATGAGTTTAAATAAAGACCGATGATACAATAACCTAATAAATGTTGTAGTTTAGATGTGACAGGGTTTATAAATGGGTGAGGCCCATTGTGAAAAACTAGTGGGCCACAAAGTGTTGGAGTCTTAAGAGTTTTAAAGCCACAAAAACTATCATGACATCATTCAGGTAAAGAGAGAGGCTTCAGGGATCATTTGAGGGTCCAAGGGTAACTTTTAAAGGTAAAAGGGTAAAATGGTAATTTTAAACCTATAAGGAAAAAATTTGATAAAAATGAGGATTCTTCACTTGTGATGCTTCATGACAAGAAGGATATATAGGCAAGAGAAAATTCAATGATCTAAGTAGTAGATAGTGAGTTTTGGGCCTTTAAAGCAAAAGGGTAAAATGGTAATTTTTCCACCTATGCTACTTTGTTGAAGAAAGAATTGTAGAAGCAAAAAAGGTTATAGATAACATGGATGGAGCTTCTAAATGTGGGCCCTTGAAGTCCTGCTGATGCTTTTGTAGAAGATTAGGGTTTAACCTAAAATGGTGTATTTGGACTATAATGAGGTGTTCTGACTGACTCATTCGGGGCTAAAATGTCTGTAAAGACTTCTTTAGGGATGCCTAACCTCTTAGAGTCTAGGTTTGCTTTTCCTAAGACAAGGGTGCTTAGAGTCTTGATGCCTAGATGTTGTTATGATGTCCTTATGCTATCATATGACCCGAGTTAAAATTTGGTGCTGACACTTAGCACTAAATTGGGAGATTTCTTCGTCCTCCTCTATTCTCAAGGCTTCAAGTTATGCAGTGTACATTTGAAGCTTGGACATCTTCATAGCACTCCTACCCTCATGGGTAATGGAAAGAAGCTTCTATGCTTCTTTGGTTCTCTTTAGATGAGTTATCCTCCTAAACTCATTCGGGGCTAAACCACTAGCTATGACATTCAATTCCCTAAAGTTGAACTTGTGAGCATCAGCCTCGGTGGGGGTCCACTCACTTCGTAGTTTTTGGGGCTATGTGTAGCCTTCGATAATTGCACTCTAAACTCTAGAGTTGTATGTATTGAGGAAAATCTCCATTCGAGATTTTCAATACTCGTAGTCACTTCCATTGATGAATGGAGGTGTGCTAATGGACATACCACTATCTTCTTTACCCATCTAGAATTTTTTTTTTTTTTTGCTAGGATCTTACTTGGGTTGTTAAGCCCTATACGAGTAACCTATGCTCTGATACCAATTGTAATACCTATTAGGTTATCCTATAGGGGTTGAATAGGATATTAAAATTATTCTAAACCTTTTTGTCATTATTGGGATTGATTTTCATTAGATTTTAATCTTCTTAAAAATGGTCCAAGTGTGTGTGTGATACAATGTGTCTACTGAAGTATTTTAACAAAAAATTAGAATGAAAGAGTAGTAATGTACATATAAGTAAAGAGATATGCAATCACACACTCAATTCACAACAAGAGATTTATAGTGGCTTGGCTCGATGGCCTACGTCCACTCTTCTAAAGTTCACTCTTGAGCTTAGGTATCTTTTATTTAGATTGCTTAATACTACCTAGGTCTAAAACATACAAACCTACACTACTTACCCTTGGCAAGCTACTCAACAACACTCAGTATCTCCAGCAAGTGTGAACTACTTTTAGTGTCTCTGGTAGAAACAAAGCAGGTCAATAGTAAAATGAATACAAAGTTAAGCAAATAGTACCACAAGTTGGTTGATGTTGCTTGTTGCACAAAGTAGGGTGCTCCTTATAGACCTAGTATGTCGTAGCTACCCACAAACTTCAAGCTCTTGGCCCTTGTGCTCCTTGAGCTCAACCAACTATGAGGTTCCCCTTAGAAAGAGCTCACCACAAGTTCTCCTCAATAGTATAAGCTTATTTTTCAATAGGAGAGAAGGAGAGAGAGCAATTTTTAGTGGAGATGTTAGCTACTCAAGCACAAAATAGTGAGAGAATGGAAGTTTTCTCTAGGGTAGAAGCTCTCAATTTGGTAAACTTTTTAACACTCTTTAGCTTGCTTGAAATGTTTACCCTAATGGAAAAAATTCCCTTTTTTAAGGGTGAGGAGTACCCACAACCATAGGATTAGAATCTTTCAAAATGGACAACTCTTTAGAGCCTTAGATTTTCAAAAACAAGGTTCAAATTTTGAAAAACTCACATGGGAGGAATAAAAAATTAAGTTTGAATAAAATGCCCCCATAATCAATCAGGAGATCTGTGATCAATCATGAGTCATGATCGATCACAAATCTCTTGATCGATCACGAGTCTAGCTCTATGCTTGAACTGCTCATGATTGATCATAAGATCCATGATTGGTCATGGGGTCAGGTAGTTAGGCTGTGATACAACTCGTGATCGTTCACGGCAGAAGGGGCATGGTGCTCAAGTGTCTTAGTCATGACCCAGATCACAGATCGTGATTGATCATGAGATCTGTGATCGATCACGGCATGATCGATCACAAGATCTTTAATCAATCACAGCCTAATCTGTTGAACACCATTTGGAATCACTAGGAGATAGTCTTTGGGCCTTCTTTCCTTAGGCCTTTTGTGGGTTTTACCACTATGTTTAAGTCCACTTTTAGGTCTTTAAATGATATACAATGCATGTTTTGTACCTTGAGTGGTGTGGCAAATCAGAGGTAGTCTCCTATCTCTTTTTCAAGCCTTTGGTCCTTCATGTCTACATGTCTTGAGCTTGTGAGGACATAGGACTCTCATAAGACATACATGGTTTGTCCATGGGATTGGCATACATTAACAGATACTCATCTTTTGAAGTAGCCAAGTTAATATTCCTAAAGTCTATGCAAACTCGAATTATTCCATTCTTTTTACCACTAGGACTATATCAGATAACCACTCAGCATAACTAATTGGCTAAATGAATCCGGCCTTTAGTAGTCTCTCCACTTTTTCTTTCACTTTCAACATCACCTATAGGGCCATCCTACGAGGAGGTTGTTTTAATGGCTTGAACCTTCTTTCATTGGAAATTGATGATTAACTAGCCCTTGGTCCAAACCAGGCATTTCATGATAGTCCCAAGAAAATCAATCTTCAAATTCCCTCAATAGTTTTATTATTTCAGCCTTCAATTCCTTTGTCAGTAAACTACTAATGCATATAGGCCGAGGTTGTTCTACTGTCCCTAAATTTATTTCTTCTAAAGGGTCTTGTACTTCAACCCTCATATCATCCATCTTGGCTGGTGCTGCCTTGAGATCCTCTATCTTCAAAGGAATTCTATTGAAGTCAATTCCTTCATCTTTTACCATGAATTCGGCTATTTCTGTTGATTCTTCCTAGTTTTCTTTCACTGCTTGTTTGGCCATATAGGCCAAAACTTTCTTCATAGCCTGTCTAATGGCCATTTTCTTTTGTTCTTTCATAATTTTCATCATACAGGCTCCCTTATATGCACTACTATCACAGGCAATGAGTCTGCCTTTATCTTTTTCTTTTCCTCTTCTAACTATTCTATGGTGATTTTAATGGGAACTCATTTCGCAAAAGTTTTTATAAGACCTGTTGATGACATGTTGTTGTTATGGTAAAAAAAAATTGCTTCTGACACATTAGATTTTGTGACGAATGGCTTCCTATTAGCTTGCACAGTCTCCACATTATTGTTGTTCCAAAACAACAACAATTGATGTAGGGATGATGGAATACACAAATTGGAATGAATCCAATCTTTTCCAAGTAATGCATTGAAGTGGAATTATAAATCCACGACAAAGAATACAAACATATTCTTTCTAGTTCCCACCACTAGCTTTATTAGCAAAACACCCTTTGTTGAAGTAACTATGCCCACAAAACTACTTACGGCAATCCCCATAGGGACAAGATCATCTTCCATCTTACCAAGGGTTTTTAACATCCTTGAAGGTAGGATGTTAACTACTACCCCATTATCAATCAACACTTTCTTCATAGGGCAACCGTCAATGTGGGCAAAAATGTATAGAGGCTTCAAATGTTGAACTGCTTTCTCATCTGGCTTTTCAAATACTATCTTTTTTACTAGTTCTTCAATGACTTTTTCCTCAAATGTGATAAGATCCTTCATCACATTTTCTTCTATTATTTTTGTCAATGCCCCACGGTTATCAGCAACATCTCCCTTGATCTTGCTTGGCTAATTTGGTTTTGCCACAAAGGTCATGGGCAATGTGTGTGTCATATTACATGACATTGTCTTTGGAAGAATTGCCTCCTATAACTCTTCCATCATATTTTCTAGTTCCTCTTAGGAAAACTCCATTTTTTTATCTTCTCCTTCAAGTAATTCAGTTGTAGCTAGTAACTCTTCTATAGACAGCTCTTCTTCCTTATTGACATTCTCTAGGATTTTTTTCCACATATAAGAGCTTTCTCTAATACTTGGATTATATCTTTCTTAAATCTCTTCCATGGGTTTTCCTTTCGAGGATGAGACTTTCAACCCTTTCTCCATGGAATATTCTACTTGGAATTTCCTTTCCTCCACCCTTTTCCTCTGCAGCCTTCTCTTTTGAGTTCTTGCAGGGGAGGATAAAATGGTGGAGGAAATTTGTGATGGAATAGCCTATTCCATTGTTTTGTGGGTCTCAAGGGTGGTTTAATCCACCTTTGCACATTTGGACATTCTCTGGGAGAATTCAATAGCATTCCTTTCGTGTTCAGCATTAGATTGGAATTAAGTCCAATTCCTTTTATACCTTCCAGGAAAATTGTTATATCCCTAGGGTTCGAACCTATTTCTCTCAGGTTGTCTTTTATGATATGGAACAAAATTTGTTCCACTAACTGGTCTATCATGCTTAAAAAACATAGGCTATGACATTTTTTTTGCATGATTGACACAATCTTTCCATATTAATTTTTTCTTTTTCATCTTTGGTCGGTCCAATGACAATAGACCTGACCTCTTTTAATGATAAAGACATTATGGTTTTACCTTTTTCTCCCTTATTTTTCATAGATTTCTCTAAAGCTCCTTTGATCTTAATTTCCACCATGTTGACTGGCATGGTAGATGGAAATGGATACATCTACACCCATTTCTTCTATATTTTCTTTTGGGAACTTTAGTAAACTTTTATCAATGTTATCATGTATAATGTTGTGAAACACTATACAGTTAACAATTGAATGGGTCTTGGCTCCATGCCACTTACAGAATTCCAATTTTTCAATTCTTCATCCAAGGGATTTTGTGACACTCGGCCAATTTTATAAATTTAACCATCAACAAATGATCAAATATTTCAGAGGCCTTAGTAATGTCAAAAGAGTAGTACCTTCCAGGATTTGATGCAACTTTCTTTGTTTATATGACATTACTTCCTCTAAGCTTTCTTTGTAGAGCATGGCATACACATGGGTTTTTTTAGATGATTTCTACCACATCTATCTCATAATTAGGGTCAACATAATAGGTACCTGCAAAAGAAGTATGCATATCATTCTATTCCCTAAAAATTCATTCATATCTTGTTTCCCTAGAACATAATTCAAATAGATCCTCGAACTCCATTCCCTCAAATTTCTTTCGGAGTTCAATCTTTAGTCCATTCATTGGCAACTTCACGAATTCAATCTCGGGCAATGCTACACATCAGTAGTTTCTAGCCCTCTTGAATCATGACAAGTATCTCTTTGTAGATTCTCCCGGTAGTTGTGGTAATCTGGACAGATCTACCATTGATACTTTTGGTTATGTCCAAAAAAATTGGAAATGGAATCTTTCCTCCATGTCATGCCATGAATGAATAGAATCGGCAGGTAAGTTAATATACCATGTAAAGGTTGTTCCTATTTGTGAATTACCAAATAGCCTTAATTTAAGAAGATTGTTTAAAGATGCCTCTCCACATTGCATCATGAATTAACCAATGTGATCTACGATCGATTGGTCATTCTTTATGGAGAAAAGTGTAAGCTCTGGGATTCTACGACGCTTGTCATTTCCACCAATTGGTTAATCCACGCAAGGTATGGTTTTCTATATATAGGTCTTGACATCCTCCTATGGGGTGTCTGATTCATGACCTCATTAATTATATTTACTAATTCTTCCTTTCCTACTGGCTGATTATCTCTGCTAGGAGGATATTGGTCATACTCATATGTGGGTGGGTTTTCCATTGGCCTTAGAGGATATCTACCTCCGTATGAAAAATTCTAGTCAAATTACCCCTTGAATCCTTATTCAAATGGTGGATTTCATGGATTCAAAGGATTCCTATCTAATCTTTCATAAGGGTTACCTATGTTTTTTGATCATATCCATATCCATTTGGTGGTGAATTTGGATATTGTTGCCCCCCGGGTCCATTATTAGGGGGAGATAATGGATTTCCACCATTCATTTCATTTTGGAAATTTTGCGGTTCTTAGCCATTATTTCCCGCTATATGTTGAGGATTTTGGTGGCTATAAAAGGTATTTCCACTGGTATTTCATTCATTATGAAGCGGAGGTTGTGGTCTATTTTCCCTATCCTCCTATTGAGTATTAGGTGGATTTCCTCCTTTATTTCCTCCTATATTGCTCTATGGAGGATTCCTATTATGTGGTATAAATGATCATGTATTTTTACCATTTTAGCCATTATTTTGGCCATTTCTAACAATATTTTCGGCATTATTATTGTCTTCATATAAATCATTCATTTTGACAAAAAATGGTTGTGATCTTGTGTCATTTTCTCTTTTTGAGTGATTAAGGGATGGCGGAATGCTACCATGACTTTTTTCAAATAAGGCTTCAATTCTCTCAACTAGGATGTTCTATAATTGATCCATCAATTGTTGATTTCATCTATGGAATTTGCCAGAGATTCCATAGTGATTTGATGAGAAGTAGATGTTTCTTCTAGCCGAACGTACTCTTGCTCTTAGGACTGTTCTGAGCCATGAGATTGTTTATGATTTTCTGGAATAGGACCAATGTTATTGGCCCTGCTTTGGTCTTCTGACCTACACCTTGGTGCCATCAGTGTGTCCCACCGAGCATGCCAAAAAATAGGTGTTAATCTAAATTTCTAGCCGGTGACGCATACAGGCATACCATTGCCACGTGGGTATGAATAGGTTTACTGTTTGACCCCAGGAGCCAAATCAAATAGAATATATGGAATAAATCAAAGGAAATTCCTTCCACAAGGTTTGTTTGCCACCTTTATATATTTTTAGGTGATTACGAGGGGGAGGATTCTTCCCTCTATAGGTAATTCTTTGCCTTAAGATCTAGGACTTTACTATTTCAATAAAATTACATTAAGGCAAAAACTTAATGATGAAATGAAGAGTTTAAAATAAACTTACAATGGGTACTATCTCAATCATGTAACACATACGGTCACAGATCCATTTCCACATAAACAAAAAAAAAAACATGATTCATTGATGAAAAGCCATGAACAAAGGGATTAAATGAAATGAATGATTTTATTGCTAATGAAAGGTTTATAGGGTTTTTAACTAAGGAAATATGACTAAGTACAATGTTCAGGAAATATAGATGTAGACAAAGTTGTGTTGGTGTGCACTCTTCGCTTTGAACGCCATAACCTCTATTTATAGAGTTATAGTTTAGTTACGGCCTTTGTACAGATGTCATCCTCTGATTTCTTCCATTGCTTTGTAACTTCTTCCATTATCCTTTGTTTTCCACATAAGTAATAACCGATTTCTTTCTTTCTTTTCCATCTAGAAATGCCAATTGTCCATAACCTGTAATGCCCCAAAACCTGCACACGGAAATTGGGTAATATGAGTGGAAGCACACATGCGCGGCATCACAGATCTCAGAGTGTGATATTGGTGACCCTTTCCTTGCGAAAAAATTCTTTACTTATCTAATTGCGTTGCTTAATTTTTTTTCTTTAATCCAATTAATTTTCTTTAATTACTAATAAAATCACAGTGGATACATAACGTAAAGAAACATCCATCATCATTAAGTGTAGCAAAATATATCATCATGCATTCTAAACTACACAACAAAAAGTATAACTAACATTCATACTAAACTACATTCTCCAAAATAAGCAATACCATCATATGGGGCCTCCAAACAAGCCAATAACAAAACAGTCTCTAATGAAATCACAAAATGTCTCATATAAGTCGTAACTCCACAATCCCTGTGCCATATATGAAATGTGCTAAAAATAAAACGAACAGAAAGAAAGTAAATAAAATGGTCCCCTCATCCCATGAACCATCTCTCAGAACTGAATCTGTCAAAGATCCCATGCTACAGAGCACCATTTAAAAGGGGTTAAAAACATGGGTAAGCTATAAAGCCCATGAGAGAACATATATAATGTCTCATGAAATAAATCAGATGTCACGAGTATGGAACGATACCAAATCAAAACAGATGAATATATAAGAATCGAACTAACTACAACAATAATCAAAATCTAATAAAGGTATAGAAGTAATAAGCAAAATCAATAAAAGTCTATAACTGAAATCAACATGTGACTCATAAGGAAAGTACAACATGTAATGTGAATGTTTGCTTCAAAAATACTCATAAATAAATAGGCCTTAGCACCTCCCAAATAAGTTGTCTTAACTACTAGATATCAAAACTGATGCATGCTCATGGAAGCTTAATGCAGCTCTTAAACTCATGTAACCCATGAATGATTTCCAACAAAACATGTTGTTGACATCGTGAAAAGACCAGGTGATCTGCCCGCCTCACTTTGGGGAACCACACAAGACCAGCTTAGGTCGGCCTCTAAGCTTGGGTTTGGAGTCACCACCAACTCGGGTTTTTACATATGGGATTGGACACCTACCATTGTGGGCTTTTTGAAGCCCGGGCTAGGCACTTGGTCTAGGTTCCAGGGATTTAGGTAAGCCATTTGATTGAAATTAGGGAAGGTGTTAGGCACCCCAATTAACCACCTTTTTAGGGGGGCTCCTTTAACCTAACAATATCTGGATTTCATTAAATAACAAAAATTCAAAAAGATTTTTAAAGTTTTTTTATGTGTCAGTATGCCTAAACTTTTCTCAATACTCCTGAACTAAAATTCAGGTTTGAATTCAAGTGTACTGCCTAAAATTAATTTTTCAATTAACAAAGACTGGTCTTAGGTTCATCAGGGTTTAGGTCAAATTTCAGTAGGTTTCGAGGGATAATCAATTTTTGATTATTTTTTTCTCAATACGCCTAATCTTTCACAGAGTAAAAGTTCAGGTGTATTGCCTTGGATAGGTCCCACTAAACTTTTGAAATCAATTCCAAATTTTGGAATTTATTTATAAAGTATGTTCTGGTGGTTTTACATGTCAATAAGTTACTGTGAACCATCAGACACCTAGGGACAGATAGAGGTATCATTCCAAATAGGTACACCTAAATTATTAGGGTATGCCTTAAAAATAGAGGTATATTTGATCTTTCACAGGGTGAAAGATTAGGCATATCAATCTAAATGGTCCCCACTTAATCTTTGCAACATATCAGAAGGGTTGGGGTTTTCAAGGAAGGGTTTTTAAAGGTGGAGAGGTCTCTGTGAGTTTAAAAAAAAATTTAGAGACAACTAAAAGCTTTCCACTTAGGTATGCCTAAATGATCAAGGTACGCTTAATATTTCAAAAATTCAAGGTATGCCTGAATGTAGAGGTATGCCTAAAAAATCAGGCGTACTGTGAGTTTTTCAAAAATCCAACAACTATTTTCTGGATTTTTGGGCCACTACCCGAGATCTACTGGTCATGGGGATTTTCAAGGGGGTAGGTGGTCACCTTAGAGAGACCTTTGAAAAGTCCCAACCCACTAGGACAAGGTGGGACCCACTTTTGAATTTTTCTAAAAGAATGTATACTGTGTTTTGAGCATAGATTTGAAGATGAAAGCTAGATTATGGGGCCCATTCCTTGATATTTACAAATGGGATTGGGCCCACATTTGGTGGAAAAGTCACGGGGTGAGTAATACACTCTTAGTTTAAGTTTGAGACTTAAATTCCATATACATGCAAAGTTATGATATAAACAAGGTGGCTAACTCGCTAAAAGCATATTTTAGACAGCAGAGAATATATTCAGAAATAAATAACTGGAAAAATAACAAAACATGACAAAAAGGCTTACAAAAATTGAATTAAATGTATAAATTAGTTAACTAAACAATAAAAAAATAATTAGGTCCAAATTCATTTCTCAAAGAGAATGAAAAATCTGACACTATGGCTGACTTCTTCTATACAGTGTGTTCACACACTATCTTAGGGAGAAAGATGGGCTCATCTTTTAAGTCAAGTGACATCCTCTTGGGCCCAAATTTGGTAGATAAGTAGGTTGAAGGGATGGTGACATATGACCAGAGCCACAATTCCTTCCTTCTCTTCTTAAGAGAAGTGTGACTGTCACATTAAACACAAAAACAAAAAAGGCAAAGGGGAGATAAATTGTCTCCCCTATGTTCCATTAAGGGGGTTGATGAATTAAATGAGGGTGTGGGGTCATTACAGCATAAGGGGTCTACTAAAACAAAGGGAAAGGGGGAGGGAGACCAACCTGGTCGTGTGGTCTCCTTCTTCTTCCTTTCTTTCTCTTTTCTTTTATTTTCTTTCTTTCTTTTTTGATTTTTGCTCTCCCTGTTTCTTTTTTGGATCCTCTTTAATGAATTAGGGGGGTTTTATAAGTGTGGACCAAGGGGGGTGAGGTGGTAGTGAGGGAGTGGGAGGGGATAAGGGTGAGGTGGTTGGATGGCGTAAGAAAGAAGAATGAGTGGAGGGAAAGGAGGGTGAGGTGTTTGGGTTCTAGAAGGGAGGGGGTGAGGTTGTTGGCCAGGGTAAGGAGGTGGGGATGAGCAAGGGGGTCTAAGAACATGGTGGAGGCTAGTGGAAGCTTGTAGAAAGTGGGTGAGGTGGTTGAATGGGGTGAGGAGGTGGGAGAGGTGGTGGGGGCCCCTTTGGCCATGTGTATAGTGGAGGTGAGTGAGAGGGGTTGTGGGACCCATGAGAGGGGTGTAGGGGTCAGGGGGTAGTCATAGGGTCTCTACCCTTCATTTGGAATATTCCAAATGAGGGGTGTAGGGGTTAAAAGTTGTTTTAGGGGCATTTTGGGAAAAATGAGATTTTAAAAAAACAATTGCTTTTTTTTGTATTTTTTCCCTTTATTGTCTGGGTTCACTTTTTGGGTTTTATAACTCCAAACGTCTCAAGGCTTATGAGTTTTTCGCATCTCCCAGATATTTTGGTTGCAACGCAAATGTCGGAATTAGATTCGGGATATGGTAAATGGGTCAAAACTGACTCCGAATGTCCTTGAAATGACTTTTACCAAAGAAGGGTGGCCCAGTGCACGAGGCTCCCACTAACGTGGGGTCTGGGGAGGACAAGATGTACACAGCCTTACCTCCATTTCTGGAGAGGTTGTTTCTGTGACTTGAACCCGTGCCACAGGGACGCTAACGGTAAGCCTTACCGTTGGGCCAAGCCGCCCTTTTATACCAATGAGGGAGGGGAAAATGGTAAAATTGATTTTTGAAATCTTCATGTGAAAAATAGTTCTTAGGGTTTGTAAGCCATATGCTTTGACTATTCATGAATCTGATGCCTAAGTCAAAAGTTATGTTTAAAACCTTGAACTGTCCTAGACCAATTTTTCCATGGACTTGAGACTGGTTTTTTATGGATTTGAACGGGGTACGATGGTGATCATGGTTGTTTGGGCCTTAGAACTATGAGTCCACAAGGCTTTATAGGCAAACAATCTGATTCCTGGTAAATTTTTGGGAGATTTCTGAAGAAAGGTCACTTGACTAAAAATATATCTTAGATTTGTGAAAAATTAGGTCATTGAGTTATGCTGAGTCTGCGGATGGACTTTTCTATCTGGGTATTTATTGAAGATCTCAAAAAATCTCAGAAAATGAGCCTAACCTTGAGAGATTTGGATTCCTAGAGAGCTTTCAGAGGTTCACCAAGTGTTCATGGCTACTGGAAGTGATTGGGCTGTAATTTGGGAGAAAATGAGGTGATTGGGAGGCATTGGGCTTATGTTTTTTTTGTGGAGAGATTTTGGGCTTACTGATGCTCATCAGTCAGATAGAACACTGACTACTCATGCCCTTCTTTGTTGTCTTGAGCCATTAGGTTTGCAATCAAGTCCTCAGTGGCTGAAATGTACAGCTTCAAAGGCTTATCTATGAAATTGTTGAGTGTGTAATCCTAGAGGGGGTGAATAGGATTTAATTTAGATTTTTTAATTTTTTTAATTCCTTTTACCCCAATTTTAATTTGGTGAGTTATATAGTGATGTTCAAGTTTAATTTAACTCAATGTGATTGGTGCTCTAATGCTAAAGATTGCAAGTATATAAATGTAAAAAACAATCACACAAAGATCACACACCACAACATAAGAATTTATAGTGGTTCGGCCACACCGGGGCCTACATCCACTTTTACTACTCAATCTTATTAATCAATCATTTACAAAAATTACAAGGTATTGAGCTAACCTTTCTAAGTCTCGTGTTTGGTGTCTCCGACAAGCATGGCCTTGGTTGTCTCCGAGCCAAGGTCTTAAAATTTGTTACACAGTGTCTCCGACCATTGACGCAAGGAATTAGATAAACTACCAATATGGTTCTTAATAACCAAATATAGTAAATATGGTCCAAGTACGGGAACAATGTCCCAATACAATATGACTGTCAAACTAGCCAAATATATCAATATGGTCAATATGGGAATCAAGGTCCCAATATAGAGAATGGCTCTCACTAGCCAAATATGCTAATATGTTCACCAAGGGAAACTAAGTCCCAATGTAGAGAGAGTGACTCTCACTAGCCAAATATACCAATAGAATAGTCTCTACTTCCATACAAGGGGGGTGTGTGAGTGTCTGTAGAGAAGACAAGTAAACAAGTAGTCACACAATTGAGCAAGCCTTTATATAGGCAAATATAAGTGAAGCACAAGAAGGGGCAATATCTTAAGTAAGGGAACCAATGTTTCAATGTAGAGAATGACTCTCAACTAGCCAAATGTACCAAGTGATTGGTCTCTACTCAATACCAAGGGAGTATGTGAATGCCTCTAATGAAGGCAAGTATAAAGTAAATCACACAACTAAGTATGGCCTCTAGAATAGGCAAATATAAGTGAGGCTCATAAGGGTTTTATCTCTTGGA
>JAOXJP010031996.1:0-16782 GCA_025762735.1 Platanus orientalis | reverse complement strand
GGGTTATAACTGTCATTTTAAGTTAGGGTATTTTTGGAATAGAGTTAAGTGAGGTGTGCTTACAAAAACTTGAGGTATGCATATAAGCTCCCTTTTTCTATTTCACTATTTCAGTGACTTTCTTTTGTAAAGGAAGAAAGGAATAATTGAACGATCTCTTACATCCTTTCATTTCACAGCACAGAAAGTAGAGGTGGAAGGACTGCTCTTCTAATAGCTTCATTCCGTTCTCTTTGTTTTTCTACTTTTGCATCAATGGCCGATACGGAAAGGTATATTTCAAGAGATGAGATCAAAATATCAAAGCAGGAAATAAGTATTTTTCATTTCTTGGCAAGTTCTATGACGTTTCAGATTGGGCTATGGATCATCGATATAGAACTTGATATTAGAAAATCCAAGGATGGGGGGATACAGGTTCTTGGTCAAAACATTTGTTCCCTAACTTATTCAGTGGATGACTTGGCAAAGGTGGGGTTAGCTGGCTTGTCGTGTCCAAAGGGTTGCCTTCCAGTGAGGAGATCTACTAGGTGGTCAAAAAGCTCTCCATCACATGAAGGACCACCCTGCTCATTGAATCATATTTATTTGTGGTTCTAGAAAACGACAAAGAAACGAGGTGAGAATGCTGTGATAAACAATTACCTACGATGAGGTTCACGATGCAAATAAACATTATCAATTGTAGTAGTTTTTGATAGATTACAGCAGAATTGAAGTGCATCGGGAATAAGATAAGATTGATTATATATGGAAAGCTATCCAGTATTACAAAAGAAAAAAAGAAGTTATCACTACTCACATGTGCTTCCTCTTCTAGTATTTTAAAACCCCAATTTTTGAAAAATTAGAAAATTTGAGAGCTAACTACCAATGTCCTGAGCTTATGCTCTTCACCTTAATTAAAATTAAAAATCGGGTTAGAACTTTGGGTTTTTCCACTTGTTGAACCTCCTACGGACTTTGAATCTACGTTTCGGTCCTCAACACATATAGGTTTTATCCACTTAGCAATTAAAAATAGGATGATGTTGCTAATTTAAGCCTTCCATTGGATTGACGATCTTCAGATTCACCTCTATGCTTAATAGTATATTAGTATCAATATCTAAGATCTCAAAATTTATTTTAAATATATACCTTGATGGGAAAAGATATATTAAGGGTCCTACTAGCCGATCCCGATTAACCAGCACAACCCAGACCCTAAATGGACTGACCCAAAAAGTTCCAAGGGGAGTCGGCCTTGGCCCCCCTGACTCGCCATAG
This sequence comes from Platanus orientalis, assembly GCA_025762735.1. Classification (NCBI taxonomy): domain Eukaryota; kingdom Viridiplantae; phylum Streptophyta; class Magnoliopsida; order Proteales; family Platanaceae; genus Platanus; species Platanus orientalis. The sequence goes on along the minus strand of JAOXJP010031996.1, from coordinate 15,513 downwards.
GTACTCTACCCTAAGCATCCCGCTAATAACCCCGACTGTCACTCAAAGCACTCGATACCCAAAGACCATTCGGAACCCCGAAGCCTTTGGGGACTCAGAGACTTTCTAACTTGTAGAATGTGATAACCTCGACTATTCAACTTAAGGATAAGCGTGATCCAAAAACCGTTATTCAAATAGAATATTCTCTGCAGCAGACCTGCCAATTTTGATAAAAGAACAGAGAAAGCAGGGGGAGATGTGACCAAGAATGTGGACAGCAGCGACACTTAAGAACTTGAGGAAAACGACATGTAAGAACATGGTAGGAAAACGACATGCAAGATCCATCCAGAGACGCTACTACTCGAGCCTATAAATATGTGCATTAATCCATTCTCCAGGTATAAGACATTAGAAACCTTAAAGGGAAAGAAGGAGAGCTTCGCTCCTAGAATCCCCTTGTTTACCGACTTAATCGTCGGAGAGCTAGAAGCTAGCACCCTGACGGTAGCTAGCTTCCTGACCTTTTGTTGATCTGTGTGTGTAGGACTGGCCCCATCAAATAACTGGGATGATTGCAGAACCATTTGGTCAGTGTAAAGGGGTCTGCTCAACCAATACGCTATCAGTTGGCACCATTTATGGAAAACTTCATTTTCGGCAGAACCTAAGGTCCGCATGTTTGAAACTAGGTCGATGGCGGCTCAACACGACCAGGGTGCTAAAGTTGACAGACTAAAAACCTCCGTCTCTAACGGAGCACGCCCCGAAACCCCAAGGGTGGATGTGCTTGAATGGAGGATTTAGGGCTGACGGCAAATGTGTAGTTGTTAATGGAGCAAAACTGGGAGATTATACAATAATTGAGGGGCCGGAGGGGCGCACCAAGCGATGGTGATGCAGGACAACCAAGATCTCATGTCCCTCTAGCTAGAAGCCAGGACTAGGCACGTGAAGATGAAGTTGTAAGCGTCACGGCCTCCCGGTTTCAAGAAGCAAGTCACCATGAAGAAAAGGTTCACATCCTAGGCTCCTAGGAGGAGAGGATGGAGGATGTGGGAAGGGAGATTGTGACAATGAGGGAAGCCTTGAAAGGAAGAGCCCCGGCCACCATCGATGAGCTAATCCAGAGAATGGACCACCCCTTCACTTTGGAGGTAATGGCTCGACCACAAGTCAACTTCCCCCTAAGTAGGATTCAAAAAGATACCCCTTTTAATGTACCTGTGGAACAAGTGTTCTTATATATCAAGGATGACCCGAGCATCAAATGGATCCAAAGGATCCACGCCTTGCTGGAGAAGAGAAGCTGCAACAAGTATTGTCATTTTTAACAAGACCATGGCCATAACACTAATGGCTGCTTTGACTTGAAGGAGCAGATAAAAGCCCTTATCCAGCAAGGGCGGTTGTAGAGATTTGTTATAGTACGAAAGTAGGGTAGACGTAGGAGTGCTAGTCGAGACCCTCCTACTCAAGAAGAAAGAAGGCCTAAAGAGCCAATTAGGGAGATAAGGGTAATAGTTTGAGGGTTCATTGGGGGAGGAGAATCCAACTCAGCAAGGAGATTACACATGACGCAGATCTGAGTAGAGAGAGAGTAGCGAATGATGATGACAGAGAGGCTGGCAAAGCATCCCAAGTCAGAGCACCCTCCCATCACCTTCTCCACAAAAGATGCTTAGGGGGTGAGTCAAATGCACGATGACCCCTTGGTAGTGACGTTAATAATTTCCAACTACCTCACGCGCATCTTATCCTCATTGACAATGGGAGCTCAACGGACATCCTTTACCTCTCGGCCTTCAATCAAATAGGTGTCAGGCGAGATGAACTCAGGCCCATCTAAACACCATTGGTGGGGTTCATGGGTAACCAGTCACTCCCACTAGGAACAGTCAGTTTGTTAGTCACAGCTAGTACAGGAGATTGGCAGATAACCTAGGTAATAGATTTCTTGGTGGTCGACTATCCCTCAGCCTATAATACAATACTCGGAAGGCCAACGTTGAATCGGCTAAGGGTAGTCACATCAACATATCATTTGTTGATGTGCTTCCCAACTGAGGGGGGAGTCGAAGAGGTTAAAGGAGATCAAGTGGCAACTAGGGAATGCTATATGGTCTCACTCAAGGGGGAGTCAGCCTCGAAAGAAAGCATGTCGATCGACAACCTGGAGGTCTGAGATGAGAAGACCCAAGTAGTAGCTGAATCAATAGGAAATTCAGAAGACATTATCCTCAATCCCAACACACCTGATGGAGTCACCCGGGTAGGATCAGACTTGCCAGGAGATTTCAAATTTCATCTACAAGACTTCCTTATCAAGAATCAGGATGTGTTCACTTGGACACATGAAGACATGCAAGGAATAAATCCCTGAGTGACTGTACACAAGCTGAATATAAACCTGGCCTTGAGGCCCATCAAGCAGAAAAAAGAGATTTTGCTCTAAAGTGAAATTAGGCGATTACAGAAGAGATAGAGAAATTGTTGGCAGTTGGTTTTGTAAGGGAAGTCCACTACCCCGATTGTTTAGCAAATGTGGTAATAGTGCAAAAACTAAGTGGAAAATAGTGTATGTGTGTCAATTTCACTGACCTTAATAAAGCATGCCCAAAAGACAGCTTCCCATTCCCGAGGATCGACACCCTAGTAGACTCAATGGCTAGCCACCAAACTCTTAGGTTAATGGATGCCTTCTCAGCCTGACCAGGAGAAAACCGCATTCATCATCGATCGAAGACTCTACTGTTACAAGGTCATGCCCTCCAGACTAAAGAATGTGGGGGCCACTTACTAGAGGCTTGTTAATGAGATGTTTAAAGGCCAAATTGGGAGGAAAGTTGAGGTGTATGTAGACGACATGCTGGTGAAGAGCCTTTAAGCCGAGAAACACCTCTCTAATTTGAGTGAGACTTTCTAAACCTTGAGAAGCACAAGATAAAGCTCAACCCCAGCAAATGTGCCTTCGGGGTATTAGTTGGAAAGTTCCTCAGGTTTATGGTGTCTTAACGGGGAATAGAGGCCAATCCCAAGAAGTTGAAGGCCATACTTGACATGTAGACTCCCAAAAACACAAAAGAGGTGCAACGTCTGGCTGGGAGGGTCACTGTGTTAAGCAGATTCATCTCTCGGGCCACAAACAAGTGCTACCCCTTTTTTCGCCTGTTAAAGAGAGCTTTCTATAAGGAGGAAGAGTGCAACAAGGCCTTCCAAGAGCTTAAGGACCACCTTGACTACCTACCACTGATCAATCAACCAAAACAAGGAGAGGTGCTTTATATATACCTATCGGTATCAGAGATGGTGGTAAGCTCAGTGTTGGTGAGAGAAGAGGCCGAGGTACAAGCGCCAGTGTACTACATCAATAGAGCTTTTAGGAGGGCAGAGGAAAGATACCCGAGGGCAGGGAAGATGGCATTCGTACTAGTCATCACTACTCGACGACTGAGGCCCTATTTCTTAGCCCACGTCATCTGGGTCATAATAGATCAGCCTCTCAGAACCATACTGCACAAGCCCGATAACTTGAGAAAACTAATCAAGTGGTTGGTAGAATTAAGCGAATTTGACATCAAATACCACCCTCAGGGAGCTATCAAGGGCCAAGCTGTTGCGGACTTCATCGCTGAGTACACTTATACACTAGACATCGAGACCAAAATGCAAAACGAGCAACAAGAAGTAGACCAGGCAGAATGGGTCATACACGTGGATGGTTCCTGCACTAATAATGCAACTGGGGGAGGAGTCATCTTGATCATGCCAAAAAAAAGTAAACTCGAGTAGGTTATAAGGTTTGGGTTCAAGGCAACCAATAATTGGGCTGAGTACAAGTCAATGATCATAGGGCTATACCTCGCCCCCGCACTCGAGGCTAGAAGGGTAAAGGTTAATAGCGACTCCCATTGGTGGTTGGATAAGTACAAGGGGAGTATGGGGCGAAGGATGGTCGGATGAAATAGTACCTCTCTATAGTTGAGAAAGAGAAGTCCTAGTTAGGGCATTTCAGCATACAGCGGGTCCCACAAGGGGATAATGAAGAAACCGACAAGCTAGCCAAACTTACATCATCTTTCGTTAAAGACCTAGCCATTGGGATCGTCGTCGAGCACGTACCAAAGCTGAGCCCAAATGGACCAGTCATATCATAAGATATTTGAAGAGCGGCGAGTTGCTCGAGAACAAGGAAGAAACAAGAAAAGTAAAAACCCGGGCTAGTTAGTATCTATTTCTTGGTAACACCCTTTACTAGAGAAGCTTCACTCTCCCCCTGCTTAAATGTTTATCCAAAGAAGAAGCCGACTATGTATTCTGGGAGATACAGGAGGGGATATGTGGAAGCCACTCAGGAGGAAGGGTAATGACCCATAAAGCAATCAGAACTAGGTACTATTAGTCTTCTATGTTAAGATATGTCACTCTCCTTGCTTAAAGGTGTGACAAGTGCCAGAGGTTTACCAACGTTCCCAAGAAGCCCACAGAAGAATTAGTTCCGATAATGGGGCCCTAGCCCTTTGCACAGTGGGGGATCGACATAGTTGGGCCACTCCCCATGGGAAAATGACAAATGAGGTTCTTAGTAGTGACCATCGATTACTTCACCAAGTGGGTAAAGGCTGAACCCTTGGTGAAGATCACTGAGAAGAACATCTAAGACTCACCTAGAAGTCCATTATGTGTCGATTTGTCATCCCTTGGGTCATTATTACCGACAACGGTAAACAATTCAACAACGCCGAATACTGGGAATTCTGTGTGGAGCTCGGCATCAAGAATCACTTCTCTTACCCTACTCACCCTCCAAGCCAGCGGCCAAGTGAAAGTCATTAGTAGAACCCTCCTGGGCATAATAACAAAGAGGCTCAATAGTTTAAAAGGCCTTTGGTCCGAGAAATTGCTGAGTGTCTTGTGGGCATACCACACCATGATGAGGACCCCACCAGGGAAATGCTGTTCTCACTAGCTTTTGGAACCAAGGTGGTGGTATTTGTTGGGATTGGAATGGCCACCTACAGAACAGTAAAATTCGACTCAAAGAAGAATGAGAGAAGCCTCAGAAACAATCTTAACCTGTTAGAAGATAAGAGAGATGAAGTCATACTTCGGGCGGCCGCTTACAATCAAAAAATGGCCAAGTATTACAATTTCCATGTCAGGGCAAGGAGATTTTTCATCGGGGATCTAGTGCTCAGGAGGTGAGTTTATTGACACAAGATTCGACAGAAGGAAAGCTAAGACTAAACTGGGAAGGGCCCTACTGGGTGAGGCATTGTAATAAGCTCAGGACTTACCATCTTGAAGCAATGCGGGGGGAGCCCTTGCAACAACTATGGAATGTAGAACATCTAAGAAAATACTATCAATAAAATTGATATTATAACTTTAACTGATGAAATGCTCTAAGTTATGCAAGGTCGACAATATTTCAGGCCATCTCGCTCGGGTTATAAGACTAGCCCCAGGTCACAAGATTGATCCCAGACCACAAGACTGGTCCATCCTCCCAAATCAGGCTACAAGACTAGCCCCAGGTTACAATATTAACTCTCAGGTCACAAGACTGACCCCAAGCCATAAGATAGGCCCATCCTCCCAAATCAAGCTACAAGACTAGCCCTAGATTATAAGATTTACCCTCAGGTCACAAGACTATCCCCAACCCACAAGACTGGCCCATCCTTCCGTATCAGGCTACAAGACTAGCCCCTTGGTTATAAGGTTAACCCTCTAGTCATAAGGATGACCCCAAGTCTCAAAATCAAGCAATTCTTGGCTAAAAAAATGCAAGGCAAAAGAGGATCTCATGAGTCAACAAAAAGAGCCTGAACCATGTTGAAGAAAGTGCATCGTAACTCGAATCAACCCTCCCTTACCAAGTAAGTACAGCTACACCCATTTACAAATAAGATAAGTAAATTAGAGAGACGTTTGAGAGTACCCAGTAGCATCACCCAAGGAAGACCCCCACAAGGGAAAAGGGCTTAAGCCCCAAAGGAATGCCATCAAGGAACCCTCACTTTTTTAAAAACACGAGGAGGTGCTTCAAGACAATGAGCTAGTTAGTTAAGGAGGCTTGGTCCCCGACGTACATCTACATGTAGAAAATTTGGGTTGATTTTAGTTAAATACTTACCTTTACTCATCTCTAAGGCATTAGCCCCGAGGGTTCCCAACACTTAGAAAAATTTGACGCTTCTCACCCTCACTCGGGGAAAAATTAATTACCCTAAGACGCCCTTATACTTAGAAAAAATTTAAAGGAATAAATTAAGATTGTAAACTAGAAACGATACACGTAGATGGGGGTAAAAGAAGATTTCATTCATACACAGAAGTTTTACAAGAGTCCAGAAAACAAAAAGAAAATAAAAGAAAATATAATTACTCTTGGGGGTTACCATCCCCTATTGCCACCTCTCCCTTTCCCTCTCCCAAGACAACTTCCTCTTAGCTAACCTCCTTGGGTGTAGCCACCACCAGCTCTTCGACTGCCCCCTTGGTTGCTATGCCTTGTTCTCCTTCAACGGCCCCCTCGACGACCACAATATCTCATTAGCAGGCCTCTACCTGTTCTTCATCGACCGCCATTTCGATCACTGCCTCTCCTCCCTGGCCAACCTCTTCCTCTTGTTCGTCTTCAGCCTCAGTACCCCCCTTTGTTGGGCATAATAGACAAGAAGTCTATGTTGAGATACCGCTTGACCTTTATATCTTGGAACTCGAAACCTTCCTAAAAGCAGTCAGCCTTACAACCCCAAAAGCATCTGAGGCCAGATATTTGGCAGTGGCCACCTCGGGAGCCTCTTCTATCATCTTCTCCTTTTCTCCCTCTCTCTCTGCCTTTGTCTCGAGGCGCGCTCACTTTAAAGCATCAACTACACTCTTCTCCACCTAGGCCTTGACTGTGACATTAAAATTGTTCTTGACCCTAATATGGTAGTTCCTCTCGTGCCCTCGCTCATCCCTAGACTGACGAACATCCCTCTTAAAATCTCGCAAGAGAGCAGCCAAGCCCTTAATGTGAGTCTCTTACTCTACAGCCTTTGTAGCCAGGTTGGTGCGAGAGTCCTTAGACCATTTCAGTTTATTCTCGAGGCCACCGATTATGGCCTTTACCTCCTCCCAGATGGACTTGCTCTCATTCCTCACCAGGGCAAGGTGGTTCAGATGATCAGCCCTAACCTGCTCACAGAATTTGTGTTTCTGGATGGAGGTTGTCATTAGGGCCATGGTCTGCAAAAATAAAACTAAGTTAGTACCATGGATAAAAAAAAGAAAATGCTAAGGGATGGGATGCTTTACCTTGGCTATGTAATGCATCATATTTTTATGCACGACGCTCATGGAGAGCTTCTTCTTTAGGTACTTGAGGTTTATCGGGGGAACACCCCCTAGAAGTTAGTCTCCCCTAGGACTTGGCCTCAGTAACTAGGAACCGGGCCCCAGAGGCGATTCTCCTACTGGTGGGATAGGAGTAGAAGAAGATGCCCCCCGAGTTGAGGTTGTCGTAGTCATAACTATTGGGGTGGGGGCCTTGGGGGCTATAGCAAGAGGCTCGATGACAAGGGCCCCAACGACAGTCAATGGAGTGGCCATCTAAGAAGTCACGGCTTGGACCCCGGGGGTAGGAGTGGGAGAGGAACCCCCTATGTCCCCCTCTAAGTCAACGGCCTCCACTCGGACAATCGTTGGCTGACCAGCCTTTTTAGCCTCTGAGGCCTTATTTATGATCACCCGATCCTAGGAAATATATTTTCTATCTGTCTTCATCCCTGCACAAGAAACAACCTCGGGATTAGAAATTAACAAAATATAAAAGAATAATTAAAGAGAAGATGAATGAGTAACTTGAGTTTAGACCGAAACCACATTGATGGAGTCGGTTGGGAGTAACGAGGTCCAGGAAGGCATGGGAATGGTAATTTATTATCTCCCAGATGTGAGCCTCCTTGTCGGATAACTCGTTTACTTCGAAAACTAAAAAAAATGCATAAGACAACTGAAAAGAAAAGCCGCTTAAACATGGACAACGACAACAAGAAAAAGGAAATGCATGCAAGAAATGACTATAGATTAATGGCTTACCTACTGGGTTGATGGCTGATGCCCATCCCTGGCTGAACTTTACTGTTGGGACCTCCCCCGGGGGCTCTCCCAACCCTCGTCGAAGATAAAAAATACTGGGTCCGCCACCCACTGTTGGAGCTTAGGAGCCCAGTCACCAACGTAAGAGTCAGATCCCAACTTGTGAAGTAGAACTACCCGGGCTGCTACTTCTTGAGGCAGTAGTAGTGAAAAAACTCATTGAGTGTAAGGGGATGTTTCCCCTTGAAAGTTAATTACCATAGGACCATGCAGCCTATGGCTATCCGTCAGGCGTTGGGCATTAATTGCTCAGGTGTGAGCCTAAGACAGAGTAGCAATTCCCTTAGAAATAAGGGAACTGAAAATTGAAGGCCCGCCATGATGGCCTACTCGTACAGTGTTATGCTACCGGCAGGGGCTTCAAAATCCCTAAGAGTCGTAAAGACGTTCCCCTTGAGAACGAGATAGGTAGAATAATATTGAGTTAAGATTTTCACCCCCAACTTTGAGCTATACAGGGCGACCTTGAAATTTTTCTTGAGAACAATCTCTGCCACTGCCCCCTGGGCATTAAATGGAGCTGGCTAGGTGGCCTGCTCCGAGGGGTTTTGCAGAACTTCGAACAAGTCATCGGTCCCATCAACCATTCAATTAATAGTATCCCCGGACACCATCTCGACAACGCTAGAAAAATTGATAGGTACGAGAAAGAGAAAAAATAGGGATAGATGCTAATGCAAATACGATGGGAAAAAAGGGAAAACTAAAGAACACTAACAAGAAGAAAAAAAAAAAGAAAAAACGGATGACGGTCTACTCAACGAAACAAAGGAAGATTGTAGGGAGTTAAAGAACGAGCTACAATATAAAAGGGTACTTGAGAAAGGGAGTGAATTCAAATAAGATGTCAGAATCCTTGAAGAACAGTTGCCCAAAAGGAAGAAGGTCACCGGAGACGGCTGACAAGGAAGCCTAGAACTGTGGTTGATGTTGAAAGCAAAGACGATAGCCCGTCGGGACAACGAAGACTTATAGGAAATCACTCAAAACAGATGAAAGAGACGCAAGAGACAATGAGTGAAGATAAAGGAAAGCTGGAATTGTGTAGAAGGGGGATTTATAATTCACCCTGAGGATTCTCGACCCTATGTGTGTCGTGCATCCAAGGGTTGACAAAATAAGCCAGGGAAACGAAGTGATGTGCAGATCCCAAAATATTAAAAAGGTTTAAACGTAGCCATTAGATGATCTAGAGATCTGAGATGACACGACGCTTGACATGACCAGTAACCGGTGCTAGTACATCCTCTCGGTTACTAAAATCCATAAATGCGAGGTCATCATTAGCCCTCATCCCAATCGGTACCACCTTGATAGTCAAAACGACACACCACCTATGCTAAAATAATAAGTGACAAACACAGACAATTCATATTCTCGGGCCACGTAACCCTGGACCTAGAAATAGGGGGCAACTGATGGAAAAAATTATATTAAGGGTCCTACTCGCCGATCTAGATTAACCAACACAACCATGACCCTAGATGGACTGACCTAGAAAGTTTCGAGGGGGGCTGGCCTTGGCCCCCCAACTCGTCAGATATCGAGGCCCTCGATCAGAAGATAGAATCGTCCCTCGGTACTCGCCCCCGAGCATCCCGTTAGTAACCCTGACAGTCACTCAAAGCACCCGACACCCAAAGACTACTCGGAACCCTAAGGCCCCGGGGGACTCGGAGACTTCCCAACTTGTGGAATATGATAACCTCAACTGTTCAACTTAAGGATAAGCATGATCCAAAAACCATTATTCGAATAAAATATTCTCTGCAGCAAACCTATCAATTATGAAAAAAGGACAAAGAGAGCAGAGGGAGACACGGCCAAGAACATAGGCAACAACGACACGTAAGAACATGAGAGAAAGCGACATACAAGAATGTGGGAGGAAAACGACATGCAAGAACCATCCAGATATGCCACTACTCGATCCTATAAATATGTGCACTAATCCACCTCCAGGTATGAGATATTAGAAACCCTAAAGGGAAAGAAGGAGAGTTTCGCCCCTAGAATCTCCCTATTTACTGACTTAATTGTCGGAGAGCTAGAAGCTGACACCCTGCTGGTGCTTAGCTTCCTGACCTTTTGTTGATCTGTGTGTGCAGGACCTATCCCATCAAATACCTGGGATGACCGTAGGACCATCTGATCAGTGTAAAGGGGTCCGCTCAACCAATATGCTATCATACCTAATATTTTCTGCGATAAGGAGCTATTAGGCTGAAACTTGCTACAGAGAGAGAGAGAGAGATAGAGAGAGAGAGAGAGAGAGGACGTTGGCATAGCGAATAAGTAGAACCTTTTGGGATCCCACCTCAACTGCCACGTTTAAAATTTTTGGTAGTGTAATACCTAACCTACAATAGAAAACAGTTTAACTCAAATGAGTTACCAAGCTCTCTAGCCGAGTGAATAGGAGATGGATGATTTAAATTTCAACAAAAACTTTCCCGAACCCAAGCAGATCAGTCATTTCCCAAAGTCGATTTATCATGTTTTAAACAGTCATATCCTCTCCTGCACTCAAAAGTCTTGCTACTATCTTGCCTACGCCTGTTGTACAGCACATATCATATGCAAGATGCTAACAGAACTTCAAGTGCAGGAGAGGATCTGAATGGGTTTCCAAATACCAAGCAAATGTTCTGTGACGAAAATACATCTGTAGTGTCTATGGTGAATTATAAATTGACATGTGTTGCTTTTGAGAGTAAAAAGTCTGAAAAAATGTTCAACTGAAATAATAGGTGGTCAGAAAAGACATCAAATCCGAAAACACATCATGTTACAATCAATGGCAAGCCGATGGACGTCTGTGTAAACACAGACAATCAATCTCCAAATTCAATGCTCTGGCCACGCTGCTTTAAGGCAATCCACTGACTCCACAGAAATGACAGTACGGATTTGGTACTCTCCCTTAACCAATACCTAAAGTCCTTTCCACACAGGGTGGACATCAGGTCGAAAAAATGTTTTACACTTTTTGACATGATGTGTCCCTCCTTGCATATGGGAGGACTTTGGGTGTTCATTAAAGGGATGCACCAAATGCTGGGGACCCAAACGGTATGTTTGGATTACAAAACCTATGCTTAGCAAAGAGGATAAAAAATGTTCTCCTTAACTAACGGTCACTGCTGCTCCCTGTCAAGCGGCGGGCACATCAACGCCAAAAAGTGAATATGCACCTTCCAAAAAAGTGAAAATCACATTTCAAAGCTGATGTGTCTGCCCCTGACAGGGTTAGCATTAGTTAAGGGAAGTACTCATAAACTGATCCCTATGCTTAGTGGCCTTCAGTGTGGTCCATCAGTATGTCGGCATGCTTTAGTTATTTTATTGGAGGGACCATCCAAGTATTGCATTGTTTTTGAAATTTGCACATGTCATCTGAGTTTTGCGTTTTTTTGGGGTTTGTTTTCTATTTATAGGTTTATGGTCAATCAATCTTTGCACCCAGGGCACGTTGCAGCTGGCGTGAAATCATCTGTGCCACCCTCCCTGATGGGACACTCAGCCCGATCTCAGCTCAGATCTCAGTCAAACAACAAACATTCAGGGTACGTTCGGTAGGCCTCTCTCTAGTCAGAAAGCCACAATTCTAATTGTTGGGTACACGTTTCTAACTTTTAAGTTATTTGGAATTTCACTGAAAACTATTAAACCTCAATTCTGAAAGCTAAATACTCATTCTAAATAACATATTTTAATGTTGTGCCAGTTGTTGATCATTCAAACAACTGCCGAAGAAACTATATAAAACATCTGGCTTTGAGAGATTGAGGGAAAAATGAAGAGTGAGGAGTCCACTGGTGGCGAACTTCTATATACCGGAAATGCATTTATTTATTTATAATACCAAAAATATTCTCTCTTGTTCTTGGATGTGCCCCTTTGTCCTTTTGAGGCTGCACCTAATACACCTTTTGTTTGCACCTAATGCTCTTTCATGTTGCACAACCTGTAAGAGCATCATCAGGTACTCAGGTGTAGCCTAGGGAGCATAAGACGCTTTTCCGTTCCATGCTAAAAATATTTCAGTAGCATGGAATTGTGTTGAATTAAATGCATGAAGAAAAAATTGAATAATATGCTAAATGAGGGAGGGCTACCAACGGTTTAGCATGAAGAAACTCACACCCTTATAATTTTCCAAAGACCTAAAAGCGGCATAATTATGGTTTGGTACAATAGTAGCGACTTGGGTTGTCAGAGTGAAAAACGGGTTTGAGTATGCTGAAGAACCACTCTGGATAAAAAAAAGCCAAAGATTAGTTTGTTTCCTATTCACTTTGAGTTGGTTTCAGGTTGAGATTTTTCTAAGAGGACCCTTTCTGACATATAATAGACATGAGCTAACCCTTTTATTCTGTTTTTGGCAGCAAGCCCCGGCTAGCCCGTTTTAGTAGCATGGCAAAACCTCCATTGTTATGGATTAGGGTTGTCTATTCTAAACCTTGTTTAAGTCCTGGTAGGGTTTGGATTGAGAATTTTTTAACACAAGGACTTATCTTGACCTATGTAGACCCATTGCATGCGACCCTAGTTTCTCTATACACAGCCCATTTTTAGTTGGGTTTCAAAGCTAGGTACTCCACAATGATCCAAGATAGTGCCATTCTCCTAACGTCCTTAACTTGTGATGTTAAAGACTTGTTTGGAGAGATCATATTTGAATAGGGAAATTTGCAGTGGTAAGAAAACTAGAAAATGAATTCATGCGGGCAATTGATGTTATTAGGGCTGCTAGCTCGGCTCGGATCAGTAAGAGCCAAGCCAAAACCTTGTTTATGAAATTGTGACTATAGTAATATTCAAATAAGACAAATTAGGCTAATGGGTGTAATACCAAATTTTGAGCCGTATTCGGACGAAATTCGTTAAACAAATTACCTAACCGTTTAATGGCCTAGTTTATTACTTTTTAGAAGTGGGGATTAATATTCCAAGTCTAAAAGACTTGTTATTTACTGCGAATGAAGTATTATATGCTTCATTGGTTTTGGCGAATGAGACAAAAATACATATTCGCCACCATCATCAGGACTTCGCACATTTTGTGTTTTAATAGTTGCCTCCTCGAAAAATACATTACGAATGCGAAGGTGATGGTGCATATTTTGAGGAAAGATCAAACACATAAGGGCTTTGATCTCCTTCTTCTTTAGCCATTTTTAGAGCTTTGTATCAAAAGAGACACTCTAATCCTTAATCCTCAACTTACATTTGAAATTTGGTAGAATTTCCTTCATTTTTGACCTTTTCTTTCTCTTCTTCTCCTTTCGATATCATTCAAATGTATTTCTAGTTGTGGAAGGTTATTTCTTAGACTTCTTTAGGTTCTTGATCCCAGAATCCCTTTGTCAACATCCATATGAGTTTTAGAGTTCAAGCTCAAAAATTTACACGGATGGGAGTCTTCATTTTGATGAAGGCATCATTTTGACATCAATCTTATAGACTTTGGTGTTGATTTAGGAGTTTTATGAGAAAAAATTATTTCGGGTTCTTCAGTCATCTTCTCTAGTGACAATTGAATTTTTCGGCAGCTCATTCACCACGTCTAGGTTCACCCTATGAATGCTGGCTTGAGTGAGACTATGAAGAGTACACCTTGCAATGTTCGCAAGTTAAGACACTCCTTATTCGAATGGTCCTTGCTTAGGTGAGATGTCGTATGAGAATGAGATGGATTGTTCTTATTCACTCATGACTGAATTCATTCGCGATGAATTTGCATATTCGCGAATGAATATTTCTTTTACATGGAATTTCTTGTATTGATTCCCATTTTCTTCTATTGTTTTAGGGAAATGGAATTGAAAAAGAAAATCCTCTAGTGCCAAGATGGGTGAATCCTCATCTTTTGGTATCCCACCCAAAAAGATGAAACTTAGGTCTTGGACCAATCTGAGACCTTCCACAAGACAAGATCACCCACACGACCCAATAACAATAGTCATAAACTCGAACTAAGATGATGACCATCCAGCAATAGATGCTCCTACTCCCACAGTAGTTGAAAGTGAACTGGAATCACCTTCTGTAGTGATAAAGGATGAACCAGACCATCCGCCAGCTTCAAACCCTTCTAAACAAGGTAATTATCCTTATTTTAAGAAGTGTACAACTGTATGATCTTGATCCCATTCTTGGTCTTCTTTTGTAATGTACAGACCTTTCTTTCAAGGATGAGGTGGCTTTACCAGATGAGTCTTTCAATGACGAGGACTGCGAGCATCTTCAATGTAACATCGATCATGTACTTAAAGCCCGTACCCAACTTTTATAGGATCTCAGTGCAGTTGACTTTGAAACCATGGCTTTTCCTTGTGCCTGAGCTAGAATCTTATCCAATCTGGACCGAATTGAGAAATATCTAAAAAATGTCGGTCTTAGAAGAACAATCGAATCCCTTTTAGATTCATCAACTACAATAGCATCTTCTGAAGAGACACTGAGCCTCACCCAACCAACTCCTGCTCTTGAAACATTCTTGGTGATATCTGAGACCAAAGCACCTAATCTGAAATGTGAACAAGAAGAGGCCTTTCACTTATAGAGCATTGCTGATGCAGATTTAGAAGTAATGGAGGATCGCTTCTATTACTTTAAGTTGGAAGTTAGGCTGCTCTGGGATTGCCTAGGCAATTAACACGCCCTTCTAGAAGATAACATTGATGCTGTTGAGAGTACCGAGGCCCAAATTGAACTGGCCAAGTCCATTTTGGTGGCGAGTAAAGCTGAAACTGGTGAACATGTGCCACAAGAACTTACAACCAAGCGCTTCGAGGCTGAAGCCACTCTCTAGCATCATACATCTCTTTCTCAACATCTTCAGAACAAGTTTCAAGCTTTCATATAGCTTAGTTATGATCAATGTACTCTCTTCTCTCATTTTTTTTGCTTTTCATCAATGATGGTGTAATTCCTTTATCATTTTATCAATGAAATTTTGTATCGTCATATCAATATCTTTCCTTTATGGTCACTTGATTCCACTAGTTTGTGTAGTGATATAATAACAACAGTTTGTGTAGTTTATGCTTGAATAAACACAATAGGAACCTTAACCATTTCTTGGCATTACGAAGGGTTAAGTTTGTTGAGTTGGCATTGTAAGTGCCAGTTATGCTAAATGTAAAAAAGTGCTTGATATTATGAGGGCCGACATCAAAATTTTGGCATAATGATAGTCAAGCACAAAATCTACTCATTATTGGAGTTAAGTATGATGTTTGTGTTGGGAGGTTTACCGTTCTTGAACAAAGAAATTAGTAAAATTCATTTAAACAATCACATATCTATATATGTTTTCCCATGATCATCATATGAATCTCTGAGATCTAATCTTAAAGGAAGTTTAAGAAGAAT
>JAOXJP010031995.1:0-31127 GCA_025762735.1 Platanus orientalis | reverse complement strand
TCTCACACGATATATATATATATATATATATATATATATATATATATATATATATATATATATCGAAAGGGTTTCCCTAAATGAGCCAACCACCAAAAATATAATCCCCATAAAAAGAGGATACATGCCCATCCACCAACAATAGTCTCATAAAATCCATCTCTAACATAAAATGAAATCCAAAAAATTTGTATATGTCGAAGTGAAACAAACTAGGTGCAACATACAACCATAACTAAAGGATATATACAATAGTAGACTAGGTCACTCAGGTCTCATCCTCAACCAACTTCATGATTTCAATGTGCACCAACTTTCCAATTTCAATATGAAAAATGGTATCAATTTAGGTAACCTTGACGGACTCAACAAGAGGGTATACAACATATACAATAGAATGGGGCCAAGTCAAGTACAATAGCAATATAAAGAATTGAATAAAATAAAAAATCTCAAATGCAAATGCATGTGCAATAAGAGTTCTATACAAATATCCTTATTATAATTCAAAAATATAACTATGACTTCAAAGTAAACCATAAGTGATTTGAAATGTGACTAACTATGCATATGCTAACCTAAAAGGGTCTCTATCAAGTTCCAAAACCAGATATAAAATAACCTACGAAGGATTCTCGATAAAGACAAACCAAAATACATAATTAATCCATAAAAAATCCGATAAAACTAATACCAAAAACATATAATCAACCCATATAGGTTCCAAGAAAACCAAATCCTATGCAAATGATCAACTCATGAGGGTTCTGATAAACCAAAGCCTATACAAATATCATCTCGTGAGGGTTCTAATAAAACCAAACCTTATACAAACATCCCATGAATGAGTACATGAGCCTAAAGGTTGTTTTCTCTTATTGATGTGATCCGATGATTGGGTACCTAAGGTTCTAAAGTCTAATCTATAAAAGAAACATTGGACCACTAGGACCATCTTCACCTATTGGTGTGACTCAGTGGTTGGTTACCTAAGGGTCAAAAGGCTAATTAATAAAGGAAACATTGGGCTACTAGAGTCATCTTCACTTATTGATGTGATCCGATGATTGGATACCTAATGACCATAAAGACCAACCTGCAAATGAGTCTCTAGGCCAAAGAAGGGAAACCAACAAAAAGGGTTTTCGGGGCCACGTCTAGCCAACCCATGCAAGGGTCTAAGTTCATAGGGACCATCCATAATGGATCTCTTAACAACTAGTGTCATCTTAACTTATTAATATGATATGATGATTGGGTACTTGAGGGTCATAAAAACCAACCCATATAAGGGTCTTTGGGCCCAAAAAGGCAATCCCCACATAGGGATATCGTATCAAATCCACATGTTCAAGGAAATCTATCAAAATCCATGCTTATGTAAAATAATATATCACTACATAAGTCTGCTATACAAAAGATATCCATATGTTCAAATCTCATCAATGAAACCAAAACCAAAGATGTAAACATCATGTTTGAAGACAATATCAAAAAAAAAAATGTATGTAGAAATGCTTGGCCCAATCATAGAGATGTATTGAATTTTAAAATATTTTTATCACAAATGCACATAGGAACAAAACCAAATAGTGCATGTATTTCAAAACACATGTAGAAACCCAAAGATGATGCTTCCTCAAAGATACCGAAATAAGCATGGATAAATTCAACATAGATCATTAAAACCATCAAATGAATATGAGTCTCAAACATAGACAAAGGGATTCTAAGATCATATCATAAGAATCATAGAATCATTAACAATTTTATATGAATAAGCATGAAACAATGAGAATTCATCCAAGCAGTCTATAGGCATAGGGATGCAAATGAGCCAGATTTAATGCGAATATTAGAATATCTAAAATTGACTCATTTATAGTCAGATATTTTTCAAAACGAACGAATATTTAATTGAAACAGATACATATAGGTTCATATTCATATCCGTTAAGTTAGTCGAATATCGGATACGAAAATGGATATATTTGATTAAACAAATTCATTAAGTTAGGTTAACATATTTGTATCCATTAGGTTAGGATTAATGTTAAAAATAATGCAACATAACCTACAATAGTATTTAAAAAGTAAATAACTTACAATATTATATAATATGCCATTAATTTAAATTAGTCATTAGGTATTATATATATATATATATATATATAAACGAATACGGATATTTAGTTGAACGAATATATATATATATATATATTGGATATTTTTTAAACGAACGGATATTTAATCGAAACGAATATATGTATTTGCTTTAAACAAATACGAAAATGAACTGGATTCGGATAATAATTAAATACTTGTATCCCTACATAGGCATATGAAATGAATCAAAAACCATGTTATAAAATATGTAAATTTTGGAGAAACTAATCAAAGGACCACAAATTAAATCAATAGAGATCATAAATATAAGAATTTAAAGGATAATAAAAAATTCTCTATAGGAAACCTTCATTTCCATCCAAATCTATATCAATCCAATTCTAATTATCATCATTCATCAGGTGAAACGTCCCGAAATCCCATCATATCCCTAGATGAGACTCTGAGAGTGTTAATTTACTTAACAGTACTTTTCTTAAACATGTTCAAGACCCTTTGCAGTGGAGTATTATTAAAGAGCTTTGCAATTTTTCCTATTTTCTTACATAGTCATTACATAGTTGGGGAAGTTTTTCTCATGTGATTATTATATTGAAATCACATATCTAATCTTACATTGGTATTGTAAATGAGAATCTAAACCTTATTTATATTCAAGTCTACAACCTTTCAAATATTAATTTTTTATAAGTCATGCTAAAAATAAACTCATGATCCATATGACTAAATAAAATTCAAACTCATAGGTTCATAAACTTAAAGTACACTTACGTCTCCCTCATAGGGGTCCACTTAAAATTGAAACTGGAATAAACACCACTAACTAAGAATCAAGTGTAAAGTAAAGTCTAAACATAAAACATAAATTAAAATTTTCAATGAAAGCTCTTCATCACATATCATATCTTCTTTGCTTCCATTGAACAACACCTGTAAAGCATATTAATTTGAAAAATAATGCATATGGGTCAGTCCATGCCTCGTAAATATCAACACAAAACACATCAGAATTATAGCCAGCTCTTAGCACACATTTTTGTAAAACTTTTATTTTTCAAAAACACTTTTCTAAAATATACTTTGCTGAAAACTAAACTTAATTTTCCAAAACAAAACATAAAGTCATTTACTGAAATCAAAACTTTCACATGCAAATGTTTATAATACAAACATAACTTATTTTATACTTAACTTATTCTTTTACTTCATACAAACAAACGTTATCACAAAGTTTATTTTATACTTAAGATGTACATATTTGCTTTACTCTTTCTAATTTCTAAGTTTTTTTCTTCACTTATGTATTAATGATCATTCTAAACTTTCTATTCATTTGGAATCCATAAAGGATCTTCAAACACTTAAACCCATTCAAGAGTTTCAAACATTCCTACATTCTAATATCTTTCATACTTAGGATTTCTAAACTTTTACAAATATAACTTATCACTATTAATCCAACTTGGGTTCTTATCTTCCATCCATATGACTCAGGTTATCGAACCTGTAGGCATGTTATTTTAAGCCCACATACCAACCTGTAGGCATGTTATTTTAAGCCCACATACCAACCTGTAGGCAAGTTATATTTCACATCAATTTCATATTAGTCCTTAAAACCTTAACAATTTAAATCATACGGATTTTCTCAACTGAA
Organism: Platanus orientalis; assembly: GCA_025762735.1. Classification (NCBI taxonomy): domain Eukaryota; kingdom Viridiplantae; phylum Streptophyta; class Magnoliopsida; order Proteales; family Platanaceae; genus Platanus; species Platanus orientalis. Next base: position 27,343 of record JAOXJP010031995.1, on the reverse strand, counting down.
ACTATGTACATGTCCTTTGAAACACAACTCACTTACTTAGGTTCTAACTATGGAACTTCACATTACCCTCACCATCAGGGGTTTTCTACATAATTGCATGAATAATGTATAGCACAATGTATCATGGAATTTATTATATTACAATCCATCACATATTTTCACAAAAGTATGTATGAATGTATGTCTTACTTTCTAACAAAACTTATCTTTTAAAAAAAAATTAAACTTATGTTTTCTTTTATAAAAACACATAGTAAATACATGTTGAAATCATTTGCAAACTAGAGAATTTATTTGGCTCATCTAAGAATATTTTCTTTTAAAAAATTATGAGATAATATGAATAATGTTAATGCTTACAGAAAATTATATATGGCAAGATATATTCTCATCAAAACTTGAATGAACTAAATATAGATTATTTTTATAACTATTAATCAACACATGTCCAACATGTAACTTTAAGTATTAACTTAAAAGCATGCATCAAACATGAAGAAACAATGAATAATTTATAGCACTTGTATAATATAAGATTTATACAACCAAACACATAGAGTAGATCATAAACTTTTAAAACATTTCTTTTTGTAAAAACTTATGAGATAAAACAATGGAAGATCATTTATGAAACACATCTTTTCATCATAAGATCCTAAAGAAGATAAGAAAACATTTAAGTTTCATATCATTACTTGTAGAGAATTATAAACTTTCAAACTTAGTTTTCTTATCAAAGAACTTCTAAGATTATAAACAAAAATAGAAAAATAGGTATGTTTTGCATCATTACTTGCCTCAAGTTGTAGAAAACCAGATTTCAAGGCTTATTGTAAAGTTTCAACATTTTCTTCTTCCAAAATCCCCAAAATTTCCTTCAAATATTAGCTTTCTCTTTGTTCTTCTCCCCCTCATTTGTTTTATGTGTTTTGGTGTCAAATTAGGTCTTAATCTTAAACTTTTATAAACCTTAGAGGAATCTTAAAATCATTAGGCAACTTCTAAAATCAAAAACTTAAAAAAAAACAAGGTTTTCAATAATTTTCTAGACACCCTATCCCTCATCGATTGATCAAACTACCCCCGATCGATCATGTTACCCCTCCTCAATCGATCAAACTACCCCCAATGGATCGGGTCTAGCACCCAATTTTCAAATCAGTCATAACTTTCTCATATAACATTAGATTCGCTTGTCGCTTGTTTCGTTGGAAACTAAACTTTAAAACCTTTTCAATAACATAAAGTTTTTTCATTAATTCATCTTACATTTTTACTAGTGTATCTCCAAACTTACTTCAAATCAATCGATCTGTCAGCATAAACACCTTATGGAAAAACAATCATAACTTCCTTTAGGAAACTCCTATTCACTTTATATTTATGGCATTGAAAATTAGACTTCAAGATCTTCTCATTGGTATATATTTTGCTAGCTAATTTATTTTGTGGTTCTACATGTTTAACTTTAAAGCTATCACAAGTCTGTTATTTGGGATAGCTCCAATATTTGTCAACTTCATGACTTTTTTTTGTCTTCTTTTCCCTTCTATGTTTAATTCAACTTTCTCACTCACTTGTATATGTTAAAATGCCATTAATATACTTAACGTACAAAATTACATAAATTCAAAATATTTAATTATCAATGATGCATCTATAGTCCTACAAGTGCATGCAACAAGTGCGGGTTGTTACATATGGTAGAGCTTATCAAAATTTCCAACACATAGCATTTATCTTATAGATTTGGGATCTCTTCTAAAATTTATAAAATAAAGGCATTAAAAGTCTCAAATTAAGACTTATACTAAAAGAATTAAGGTCCTAGAAAATAAAACAATGTATAAAAAATAGAACAATCCACAATATCAAAATCCATGGAGTTTAGATGATAATCCATTTAAATCAAAAGTTAAACATCAAGGAAAACTAAGATCCTAGGAAAAGAAGTGCATATGTTGCATAACCACTTACCAAAATTACATATAATTTTTTTGTCTAAGAAGATTCCCCACCAAGACTTCCTTTCCTTTAGAGTTTCCTTCCTTATCTAAGATTAAGCCACAAATCCATAGTCACAAACTAAAAATCTACAAAGAAAAACTGAAAACAAGCTAGATCCAAGATTTTTGGTCTTACCTTACTCTTTAGAGAAGAGTTTCTTTTCTTCTTTTTCATTTCTCCCAAAACCCTTATTGCTTTCTAACTTTTCTTCTTTCTGTATTCTTTTATCTCTAAATAGGGAAAAATAAGGTTTGGATTGGTATAGATGGGTCCCACACAAATTTGGGATGAAATCACATGCTATCATGAATCCTAAGAACAATTTTGTCCATGGTGGTGATCGATCATAGGGTTGGTAATTGATCATGGTGGTGTTCGATTATGGACATCATTAATCGAACAATAGAATTTCTTCTTGGTGTAGTTGAGTGCACCCAAGGCCAATGTACTAACATTTAGTGATCTATCACAAACATTAGTGATCAATCACCACGTGATTGATCATGGGGTTGGTGATCAATCTCCAATGCCAAATTTTGAAATTTTAGGCTTTTTGAGCTTCCTAAGTCCAATCTAATTGTATCAGCACTCTTTTAATCCTCCATAATTCATGCTTAGGCCTCTAGAGCACTGAGATTAGCTCTCTTACTCACATATATAAAGTGTACAACATATAAACACATGGTGTCGGGCAAATCTCTAGAACTTACCTAAAATGGATATAGGGTGCTACACACAGTCCTAATTTCTATAATAATATTTTTTTTCAATGATAATGATGATATGTTTGTTAAAACTAGTACAATTCTAAAGGGTTTTACATGGCTCACAAATCTTATATGACAATGTAGGTTGCTTTGGGAAAGGGTTCCACATATTCAACATACTATCTTCCTTGACAAAATGAAGAGAAAATGGTACTTTTCCAATAATTTTTTTAATTAATGCCCTTATGAAGAATCTAATACATATCAAGGTGTATAGTCACATGAACTAAAGAAATGTCTACATGGCCAATTCGGAGGGTCACCTAAAGATAGATGGACTCAATCAACCATGTCTTCCCTCCTCCCCCCCCCCAATAAATAAAAGAGGGGTATATGCATCCACATGATTAGAATAGGAATTATATAAATAATTAAAAATTAATTAGATAATATTTAAGGGATGTAATTTTGTTCGTTTAACATGCTAGAAAAGGGAGTAGGCTAAACCCTGTTTAAGTCATTTAAAAATTAAATGGTGTAAGAATATTCCACTGGCAACTTAGGTGGTGGCTGAATAGCACTCCACATGTTACTACATCACCCTCTCCTTCTATGACCATGTGCAAAAGAATGCTTTCTCAATAGATTTTTTTTTTTTTTTTGTAATTTGAAACATTTACAATTGTTGTTTCTGGTGGAGACTATTATAGTAGAGAGGATCTAATTTGATTGGCTAGGGCCTAAACACATGGTAATGAAGGGTTATTACAACCCTATAAAACTAATTTCCCTAATAGTTGCCCTTGGTAGTAGTAGAACACAACAACAATAATAAATTATATTTTATCATGACCTTTGAAGCCTACAATTATTAAAGATTATCTATCAAGTGGAGGGCTAATAAAGCAACTTCAAATTATCCGTCTGGAGGGTGACCCTCAAGATTACAACATACATAAATCCCTAGTCCATGTCAATAACATGACACAACATATATGACATTGTCCCCTACTAATAATCACCCTTGAATTTTTTTAAACAAGGCAAAAAAAAATTTTGATTCTTTTTGCCACGTGTAACACCTCGTGTTTACTTGAAAGGTAAAAATATAATTTAATACATGTAAGGATAAAATTATTATTTCACATATTTATAAAGACCTTAGAGTGGTTTAAGAACCTTTTGGACCAAGTTAGAAGTCTAGAACCCAAGCTCAAACTTGAACTTGTGGAGTTCGAGAGTTGTCCCAAGAGTGTAATTGGGGTAATTTTTTAGACACACCGATACCAATCCTGAGAGAATTTGAATACAAACCATACACCATTGGAAAGGTCTTTGAGCCTACTTTCCAATGCCTCAAACGACGCACAATTTGGGGTTTTTTAGAGAATGTTATAGCTTTTTTTCCATGAAGGGATAAAGCTGGAAAAGCAAAACCTAGGAGCACGAGGGCTCATAGGCTAAGTTCCCAATAACCAAATTTTAGGTTATGCAGGCCGAGGGATTTTGTCCCCATATGTGGGCTCATGGTGGCTAATTGTGAGGGTTGCCTATTGAGGCAAGCACTCACCAAGGGGGTCTGAATGTTTGCCTATTGAGGCAAGGGTTTGGGGTCCAAATAACTAGAAAATAAAAAAAATGGGGAAAATTCCCTAAAAAGTGATTTTGTGATGTGGCACTTGCTCATTGGTACCCCACACATGTGGGATCTAGTCATGGTGAAGTTATAACTCTACTGACACTTCAATTATATCATTTAGTCTCATTAGGACAAAGAGAGAAAATGTTAGAGAGGTTTGGGAGCTAAGTGTTAAAGTTCTTCCCCAATTTGATAACTTTCACTATCAACTTCAAAAATCTACTGAGATATCTTTTTTTTTTCTAGTTTTTCTTGTTTTATATAATTGATGTTAAACCTACATCATTTTACATAAGATAGAGAAAAGAGGAAAGAGGTATTAAAAGATTTTGGAGCTTAAACAAGGAAAGAGACTAAGTTTTGGTGAGTTTACATGCATGATGTGTTACTCCTTTGTTCTTTTAATGTTTTCTTCCTGATTATTCTTCAATTTGGTTGGTATTTTAGTTTCTCTATCACTTGATTGTTAAGTCTTTGAAGTTTGGTAAGTTCATATCACTTGATTATTAGATCTATGAGATTTTTGTGAGTTTTCACACATGATATGCTACTCCTTTGAATTATTGTCCTTCTATTCATTGAGAATCATTAGTTTGGATGAGGTTATAATTTCTCTTCATTTTGTTTGCCTTGTTTTGTTTAAGTTTGGTAAGTTTCATTCACTAAAACACTAAATCCATGGAGGATTAGTGAGTTATCAAGTTAATTTCTCTATTCTTTTTGTTTTTCTGTACTTTCTTTTATTTTTTGTTGCCATTTTAGGTGAGATTACAGATTTTCATCACTTCTTGCTAGAGGTCTGTGTCATTCAACTATACACTTAAAGAGGTTTGTGTCAACACATACAATTATTCTCCTTTCTTCAAACCTAGCAAATGTTCAGTGATGATAATGCCTTTGTAGTGTTTATGGTGAATTGTAAACTGATGTGTTGTTTAGGGGTAAAAATATTAAAAAAGTATTTAGTTGAGCTTCTATTGGCACCTCCAAAATTTCTCTCCAAACATCTCTTTTAAAAATTTTCAAAATTCCAATCTATACCATGTTTAAAATGACCTTTCTAACACTTCTAACCTAAACACCCAAAAAAAAAAAAAAAATTTCCTATCCACACCCCCACTTCCTCAATCAAACTCTTACCCATCCAACGTTTTCCTTTCTTTTTCCAAAATTGAACCCTTCTCTTTTTTTACAGTCATTGTTGTTTGAAAGCATAGCAATCGCTCAATGGATCATCAAAGAGTCAAATCGAAGTAGGTAAATCCCTCTATGGTACATATTTTTGTTTTGTATAATTTTTTTCCATGTTTGGTTTAGTCATACAGGCCAAAAAAAAGGGTTTTATTCGGCCCAACAGGTTCGAATAGAACCCTGCTATTCGGACCTGCTAGTCTAAACAAAACCTTTTTGTTTGGCCCTATTGGTTTGAACAGTAGGGTTTTATTCGGACCTATAGGACCGAAATTAGAACCCTTTTGTTCAACCTTGTAGACCCAAACAAACTTGTAACATTATTATTATTATTATTATTATTATTATTATTATTATTATTATTATTTTACGAATGTGTATATTGAGCATTTTGTTGTGATGTTCCAATTAGAGGACGATGTTTCAACCCAATTCAGCAAGGTTTCCACTGAGATAGTAATGGATTATACAATTATCATGCATGAGGTAAAATTGTTTGATTTTTTTTTTTTTTTTTTGAGTTACTGTGCGAAGGTTGTTTGAGTTATTGTGCTTCAATTTTTATGTTATTGTTTTATGTATAGATATTCAAGAACCGAACAACATTATGTAAGTGGGCGGCAGATGTTGGCAGAGAAATGGTTTCGTCATTATCACTAAGAAGTTAGATTCTGGTGGTTCCTCAAAGAAACCAAGAATTACCCTTACATGTGAGAGGAGTGGGCAATACAAAGAGTATAAGAAATGTATAGATGTCATGCAAGAAAAAAATGTGGTGTTAGATACCAAGAAATGTGGATGTTTGTTTGAATTAAATGGCAAAAAGCTACCCATTGATGATGATTAGATTTGGTTAGTAGTATGTGGTATGCATAATCATTCGGCTACGGATCATCTTAAAGGACATTCATATGTTGGAAGACTACTAGAAGAAGAAACTTCAGTGTTGGTTGACATGCCCAAAAGCATGATACAACTAAAGGACATTTTGACTGCATTGAAATAAAGAGAACATTTAAATGTTACCACAATGAATATAGTATACAATGCATGCCATAAACATAGAATGGTAGAGAAGGGTGGGAGATCTCAAATGTAGCAACTAGTAAGACAATTAGGAAAAGCATAGATACATTGAATGACATAGGAAAATTGATGATACCAAGACCGTGAGTGATTTGTTTTAGGCACACCCGGTTAGTGTGGAATTGTTGTGTGTATTTTTGCATATTTTGATCATAGATTGCACCTACAAGATGCATAGGTATCATATACCCCTTTTGGAGATTGTTGGATTGACATCCATTGACAGGGCCTTCTTTGTAGCTTTTGTAAATCTCCAATATATGAGAGAAGATAACTTCACATGAGCACTGGGTGTTTTGCGTGGTTTGATAGATGATAATGTTCTTCCTCATGTTATTGTGATAGACAAGAAGTTGGTTCTAATGATTGTGTATTTCCTATTGCTGCACATTTATTATATAGATGGCACATTAATAGGAATATTCTTGCGAAGTGTAAAAAGATGTTTTCGACAAAAGAGATGTAAGACAGGTTCATCATGAGTTGAAATATATATTAGTGTTGTCATCGACAGAAGAAGAATACATTCAACATATTGCATTATTAAATCACTCATTCAACACGTATTCGAATGCACTCGAATATGTACGAAGCAGTTGGCTAGACATATATAGAGATAGATTTGTGGCTACTTGAATGGAAAAATGGATGCATTTTGGGACTACGATGACGAATAGGGTTAAAAGTGTGCATGCAAAGCTAAAGATGCAACTCGAATCAAGTAAAGGGGATTTTGAGTCTTCTTGGACAAGTATAGATATGTTGCTTAAGTTGTAGCATACAAGCATAAAAACGTCTTTTGAGAAGAGTAAGACAGTCATCTAACGCAACTTCAATGCCTTCTGAATTTAAAGAGGCAACATCTCCATGAAGGTGATGAAGATAGTTTTTTCTAAGATGAAGCAGGTCAAATTTATTGGTGTTGATGATGTTGCATGTGGTTCTATTTGTCGATGCACTCACAGATTGCCATGCACATAAGAGATTGCACTCTACATGAGGCAAAGTCGCCCAATTTCCCTTGATTCTATGCATCCGCATTGGCAAGTACCTCAACCTTGTCAGGATAGGAGTTGGATTATAATGATGATGTGGAGATGTTCATGAAAAAGTTTAATGAATACGATTTCACAACTAAGTTACAAATGCTAAAGAAGTTGAGAGAGATAACAGCACCGGACAGTTCACACTTGATGGAACTGGAGGTGAAGTCAACAATGCGAGGTCTCCCACATGTGAAGTTTGATACATCTATGCGGTGTGAATCATTTGCATTCAAAATTTTATCTTTAGTGTAGGATAGTTATTCTCCGTCCTGAACTACAGCTACAGTTGCCACTCCACTGCAATCCTGGTAACCAAAACCTAAGAGGAGACCAAAGGAAAAAGTAATTAATATATTTATAACAATGTAAATGATGATGTGTTTGTTTATTTAACATACTATGTTTCCTTATTTCTTTTGTAGGTATTTCGAACCTGTGTAGTGACAAAACACACGTCGACATTGTTCGTTAAGGCATTTCCAGTATGGTTAAGACCTTATATTTGACATGTTAAATAAGTGGCGGCTGACGAAAATTGAGGATTTAGGATAATTGTTGGATTGTTGGGATTTGGCGAAGATGATTGGTGATAGATAAGAATGGTTTACTAAATGAGTTGCCTAGTCATGGGCAACAATATGAGCAGATATATGGGACTCATGAGCTAGTTGATGAGCTTATACATATACTATCATGCTTTGATGACTTTCCTAGATATGCCATCGGATGACCATGTTAGACTATGGATATCTCATAGCATCACGTTACATTGTTGTCCTATATCACTTGAGCATGAATCAATGCCTAACCTTTCTGCCACTTATATCAAATCTATTGTCGATAGCTATCTAGAGAGTAGTTGCTATAGGGTTCATTAATGGAAATCATTTCATTTATATATTTATTGTTACTCATTTCATTATGTTGTTACTACAATTGGTTTGGACATTATATAATATTATCATATTTTTGTAGGTCTTCTTATCACCGAGTCATCCTATTCTACCTATAGCAACAGACTGGTATCAGTATCAATGTGCCGGTGGAGCAGGATGGGAGCTTCTAGCATATCAACCCTTGATACAAAAAATTAGGGGCATTGTTAGTTCAGATGTAGCCACACAAGAGATGATAGATTTAGATGATTGATGTATTCAATGATAGTGCATTTTTATTTTTGATAATAAATATATGTTGTATTCAATGATGGTTCTGTACTGTCTTGGTGGTTTTCTTGTCTTTTCATTGTCTTTGTCTTTTTATAAGACAACTTTTCTACTTTTTACTAAAACACTAAAAAAAGGGCTATATTTTTACCAAAATAAAAACTTTTCTACTTTTTATACACATTATAAAAAAAACAAAAAACAAAAAGAAGCAAATAAACAAGTACCTCTTTATTTGATTCCTTTTGTTTCTTTTTTTGTAATGTTTATATTGATTTAATTTGTTGTTATGTTCCAATTACAACATTATGTAAATGGGCGGGCAATGTTGGGCAGAGAAATGGTTTCGTCATTGTCAATAAGAAGTCAGTGTTTGGTGGTTCCTTAAGAAAACCAAGAATTCCCCACTAAGAAGTCAGTGTCCGGTGGTTCCTAAAGAAAACCAAAAAAATCCCCTTATAATTTTTTTTTTGGCAATAAAGGAATATTGTATTCAATGATAGGGTCATATTGTATCTCTGGTGGTTCATCAATGTATATTTAAGTTTTTTTTTTTGTAATAAAGTTCATAAAAAATATTTCACAAAATGATAAGATGATAAATATGACTGACTCAACTCTTATCAAAGCAAACGAGGTCATCCCCTGTACAAATATAGGGAAAATGTCTAATCAAAAAATAAAATAAAAATACATGTCATCTCTCTCTCTCTCTTCTCTCTATAGCCTGTTCTAACTGCGCTTGCAAAAAAATGTGAAGAGAGTGTCGTCATCGTGAGTAGCGGGAGTAGTGGAGGCATCTACTAGCTTGATAATAATCTCATCAAACATTTGTCAAACCTCCTGAAGTGTACTGAACGTGTCCTATAGATGCCTATCAAGACCATGCATAAGGACAGGGTCGATAAAGCCTATGTTGTTTTGATTCTTTGAAAAACTTTAATTTTTGATTAATTTTCATAAAAATACAGATCATAAACATTATTTCTCCCCTGATCACCATATGAAACCCTATGATTTAATCAAAGATTAAGAAGAATACCTCAAAGGCTAAACCGGACACAAGATAATGATTTGACCCAGTCTCCAAATTATCCACACTTGCTCTAGAATTCTCTACGCTTCTCCCACTTTCAAAAAAGTTACAGGACCCTATCTGAACGTGGGTACCTCTATATATAATGTATTTGAGAAGCCAAAGTAACCTTAGGGGGTGTGGGATCTTTATGGGATTCTTATCCTTAGGCTGTGGGGCCCAGTATCCTTAAATAAGTCAAACTACGTTAAGGACACTCTATCTTTTGCTAATTACAAACTGACACACCACTAATTGCAATGATCCCTGTTACATATTGAAACTAAACTCCCAAAGATAAGAAAATAACTATGAGGCCCTTATTTACAGATATTTTACAAATATATCCTTTCACTTCACAATATTCCTTAATGACCTTCACGATGATAAAATAATCGTTGTCATACCCCTATGATCATTAGAACATTATCATTAGGAACTTAATGAATCAATTGGACATTCAAAAACATTTATTCGATAAAATCATTTTCAAAATTAAATATATATTATAATATAATTTTGAAAACATTTGACAAACACTTTATCAAGAACCATTAACGCTAGCTTTTCATGTCCAATTAAATCACATATTTCATAAACTGAATATTCTCCCATTTAAGATCAGTAGATTCATTGTTGGGCATTTGCATCATCTCAAGTATCATGTAGGCTATCCAAACTATCCATGATATAGCCTCCAATTAAGTGTCATTGGTTAGTAGCTCAAAATAACTAACATGACAACTTAGAGAAATACAAACCCCTCAAGTCTAAGGACGAGTCTGTAAATATGAACAACACTTATCCCAATAGTAATGCTTTACTAAGTGTGTTCATAATGGATCCTTTTAATGCATTTTTATATACACTTACATGCAAGTTTAGAGTCTTACTTTAGTGACTGAGATTACATCATTTCATCATATGACAGCTCTACATGTAGCAGCCCTATAAATGATGTGTTCAACATCACTCACAACTGTAAAGTTTTAGGTCTACAAGAACTGGATTATCAGATCTCTGCACATTTCAATGTATTTGACATCTTACTACGTTACCTGATAACAACCTATCTCATTTCATGAGATCAAATAATTATTTATATTATGAAACAAATACATATGATGATGAAATAAAATGTTATTATTAAATACATAATTAATTAATCATATCTATATTTTATGTGAATGGCTTTGTCAGGACATATATTGCCAACATAGTGCACATCACCTTATGCACAATTTTGAATTTTGAAAATTTTTGGCTGATGTGGCATGCACTGACATCATTGCCATTTGCTGCCAGGGTTCTTTAACTACAAAGGATCTTTTCTCATGGGCAAGGGATAGATTCTGACTTGTGTTTGATTCCATACTCCACAGTGGGCCACATGAGTTTGAATCAAGAACTGGGCCATGGCTCAGAATATACCCATAGACGTTCTCTTAGCTGCTCATCAATACCTATAATTTGGATTGCTAAGAAATCATACTCTGAAGCACACGAGGAAAACATTATTCAATTAGTGTGAAATTCGAAAAAAAAATGGTATGAAATTTGGGGTCTGACCCGTGGAAGGGAGAAGCCCACCCATTGATCAGTCAAGATCTGCAGGTTTTTGTGGGCCCAAGCCCATCCATGCAAAGCGTGTTTTTTTTTAATAGTACCAACGGAATGAAAAGGTGGTGAATGGCATAAGTCGTGGCCAACCCCAAATAGTTAGGATAAAGGCTTGTTAAGTAGAGACTAATGGTGTGGGAAATAAGCGAGCATCAAAACAACGGGGAGCTTGGACTCAAATGGTGCCATGTGTTAAATACTATAGGAGCAAGCCAAGATTCTATCATAATCTGGAAGTTCAGCAAAATTAAAAGAAAATAAGCTCAATTCTCTTTCAGAGTCCTGATTCACTTCAGGGCGTCCGCATTTGTCAAATTGATTTTAGGACAGGATTTTTCTAAGACAAGATGGGTATGATTGTTAATGGATTCCATTTGAAAAATAAAAAATAAAAACTCTAAAGTGGACACCATTACAAAATCAAATCAAGTATATGACCCAATGGTACTGATCCCAAATACTTATGATAAGGCTGGAGTCATGACCATAAAATATGAAAAAAACAATGTAAGGCCCATTAAAAACTCATCTATTAATAGGGGCCCCATAAGGTTTTGTCAAGTGGATTCTTTTGTCACTCTGAATCTCTGATTAATGTGTAGTTAACAGTTTGAGTGAACAATGTGTTATGCTTAAGTATTTCAGAACTTTCTCAGTATTACACCAGAAGGCGGAGCTTGTAACTGCATCGTATACTTATGACTTAACCGAAGTATGACCTTGTGTAGAATGGAATTGCAGAACAGGATTCACATACATCAACCCCAAATAGTTAGAATAGGGCTTTCTTGATTTGAGTTTATATTAAATCTCAAAGTTTGTGGAAACGATCAGAATGTCAAGGTGGTGATCAGGTGTCTTCCTTTTATCACTCCATTATATTACTTGGAACTATCCAGTTAAAAAAAAAGAAAAAAAAAGAAAATAAAGAGCTGATCAATTGAATGGTTGAGATCATCCGATCAATGAGGTTGACCATCATAACTGGTATGTCTACATTGATGGTCAAGCATGTTCTAACAAAATTGTAGTGCAAGACCTCTGTCTACCTGAATTTACCCCTTTCTTTTTTGGTGAGAATTCACCCCTTTTCAGTACTTCACCTCTTGTTCAAAGAAAGTGGCTGTAATTTATAAATCTCACCCTCTACACTTCTCTCTCTCATGTTCTCTTTTATAGCTAAAAGATAGAGGCTCTTCGCCAAATTTGGAGACCCATGACTTGGGCATAATTACTACGACAAATTGCAAACTTTTATGTCTCTTACTTTGGCTCCAGACAAAAAAGAAAGAAACCCAGACACCAGAGCCTCTCCTCTCCCCTTCTTACCTCTAAATTTTGCGTGCATGTGAGACTCAGGACTTTTGGGTGCCTTGGAAACAGGGCTTGCAGAGATCCTTTGATGCAAAGTGAGGAGAATAACCAAAGTTAATCCATTAAACAAATCACTCAACCCCACCAAATTTATCTTCTTTTCTTACAAATCTAGAGGTAAAGTAGCTCGAGCCTTGTATCACAATGCTCTCTCATCCATTGCCTACTAAGGAATCCCATTTTTTTTTCTTTCGGCAACCGTTATTTCTTCAGCTCAAAGCTTCTTCTGTTGTAACTGCACTGTCAGTGCTCTAGACTGAAACAGTAGAGAGTGAAAGAATTAAAGAAAATGGAGGTAGGTAGAAGAAGGACTACAGCTAGAAATAATGTTGTTGCAGGTTCTGTTTGTGAGAATAGAATGAAGAGAGATGAAGTGAAAGGTAGGATCAAGGTCTTCAATGGCGAAGAAAATTCTGAAGGAAGCGGCCGCCAACGAAACCAGAATAAAGTGAGTGGGATGAAGAAGACATGGAAATCCAAATTTGCTGAGGAAATGGAGAGAAGCCCAATTCAGATAAGGAAGTCCAAATGTGAGTCACTTGAATCCAGTAAGGAGGTTAGTGTGTCTATTGATAGAATTGAGAAAAGGCCAATTCAGGTAAGGATAACAAGATCTGAGCGTCATAGAGCTTCTGATAAATCTTGTAAGGAGCTTAGAGGGTGTGTTGATGCAATTGAGAAAAGGCCAATTCAGTTAAGGAAAACAAGATCCGAGCGTCTGAGGGCTTCTGATGAATCTTGTAAGGAGCTTGGTGTGTCTGTTAATGGAGTTGAAGAAAGCTCATATCAGTTAAGGAAGAATAGATCTGATTCTCACAGGGTTTCTAATGAAACTCCCAAGGAGTCCCGCCTCTGCAGGGAGAAGATCATTTCGACTAGTTTAAGCAATGTGGGTCTGATTATTTCTCCTCAAAGATTAATGATGGATGATGATGGTGAAGAAGAGAAGGGAGAAAATGAGGATGATACAGAGATGGAGATAGAGAAGAAGAGCTTTGAATTTAAAGACATTAACATACTAGAACAGAAACCCAGTAACATACCAGAACAGAAACCCAAAAACGTGGTTGATGACGAGCAGACGGTTCATCACATCCATGAAAAACCTATACCCATATCTGCAAACGTGGATAAAGGACCAGGCCTTCGTCCCGTAATTGATCAAAATCTCACAAAACCCCAAAAGGTTTTGAATGAAGAGGTGAAAATTCATCAGATGCATGAAAAACCCATACCCATTTCTGCAAATGAGAATGAACAACCAGGCACTGTCATAGGTCATCCTGTAATTGATCAATCTCTCATAAATCCACCTCCAAGTATGCTCATTTCTTGTAGCAATTTTGTGATTTTCACTAGTGGTTTTTTTAACTCTTGTTTTATCTCAAAGTTTTTTTTTTTTTTCTTTAATTTTGCTTTTTCCAGTTGCAGTTTCAGTGGTATTTGACAGAATCCCAGACACCCAAAACAAAATGCAGAACATTGGTGAGTACTTACTTACATCTGAGTCAAATTCAGTTCCTTTACTGTGCAACTTAAATTACTAAATTTCCCTTAATTTCACAAATTTTTTTTCATTTGCCAACTATTCAGTGGATTTGGTGATGTGGAGAGACGTATCGAGATCAGCATTTGTGTTTGGAATAGGAACATTTATCTTTCTCTCCTCCTCCTTCACTAAAGACGTCAACTTTAGGTAATTAAAAACCAGAAGAAGAGTGTAGCATTTCTTCTTTAATCCCCTGTTTCAGAGCCCGTTACTGAATTCTCTTGATTCTTACTTTGAACAGCTTGACTTCTGCAATTTCCTATCTGGGTCTTGTCTATCTCGCTGCAGTCTTCCTCCATAAATCAATTATTTGCAGGTAACCTTCTCAACCAATGAAGTTAATAAATTTAAAATGAAAAAGTTATGAATTTTAATGTCAGATTTTCTTTTCGCCCTTTCGAAAACCAAATTAACCAGGGGGGCTGTAGAATTAGAAGATTCAAATGAGATCTATATAGTGGGAGAAGAAGAAGCAATTTGGCTACTAAGATTGATCCTTCCATACTTGAACGAGTTTCTATTGAAGCTCAGAGGCCTCTTCTCTGGAGACCCTGCAACTACAATGAAGGTAAATCTCTCTCTCTCTCTCTCTCTCTTGCTGCCATTCAGTGAAAAAAATACTAAAATTTGAGAACTTGTGACAATGGCAGTTAGCAGTGTTGCTGTTTGTTTTGGCCCGGTGTGGGAGCTCCATAACCGTATGGAAGATGGCCAAATTAGGTACCTTTTCTTGCGTAAAACTGGTTATTTATTTTTTTAATTTTTAATTTGATATTCAAAAATATGGCTATGCTCATCATGCAGGTTTTTTTGGAGTTTTTACTGTGCCAAAAGTTTGTTCTTCCTATTCCACCCAGTTAACTGATTACGGTAATAATTAAATTTTTTATTTTTTTTTCATTTTTGGAGTTAGTTTTAATTGGAACATACATGAGCAGCCGTGAACCTAAAAGATCTGCTGTGGCAAGTTTTTCTGTGGCGTTTTGTAATATAAACAAAAACAAAACCAAAAAAAAAAAAAAAAAAAAAAAACAAATACCATATTAAAAAAAAGCCAAATTCAGTTGTAGCAATTTTTTCTGTAGCTTTTTGTAGCATGAATAACAAAATCACAAAAGACAAAACCCGACAACAAACCATATTTTAAAAACAAAAAACCATGTTTTTGTTCATGCCCCAAAAATCTACAGAAAAATCTGCTGCAGCTAATCACTCATGAAAGCAAAACAATCCATGTTAAAAAACTTAAGACCTATGCATTTTGTTCATGATACAAAATGCTACAAAAAATATATATATATACCACATCAGATCTTTGCTTGTGAGATCCACGATTCGATGGGTCCCACCTAAATATTCTCTCAGGCCTAAATGTGATCCGATCAAGTGAGCATAACTGTACGTATCGGATTGTAATTCAATTTTTGGGTGGGACCTCTTAAGTGGTGGGCCCAACGCCAGTACTTAGATGGTTATTATTACAAGCCCAAATCTACATGGAGTGGGTCCTAAGTAAGATATCTCCTTTGTGTATACGTTAACTTTGATCGGAAGATAACAGCCATCCGATCTGATCAAAATATTCAGATATGATCAAGCCCATACTAATACATGAGTGGGTCCTACATGAAGGTACGTTCTGGGTTGAACGCTTTAGGGATGCTTGGGATTCATGCTCTCATAAGAAAGCCGTAGCAGCTACCATTTTTACCCTCTTATGGAATTTCTCTTCAGTTGTGGCCCGCACTTGGGCAGGTAAGAACATCTTTGCCATTCCCTAAGAATTTGGTGAGACCACCTAATGTGAGACTAAGGTGAGAATGACATTAGGGGATGATACATCAGCACCAAAAAGTGAAAAGCATGCTCAAAAATTGTTTTTTTGGGCTAGCCCCTAATGTCAATCTCACGTTAGGAGGTCTCACCAAATCCAGGCGCAAGTCAAGGATGCAAGCGGGCCAGCCCATCGGCCTGAATCAGGTCTATTAAAAAATTTAGAAAACCTAAACCCCTGGCCCATTTGCATCCCTAATG
Organism: Platanus orientalis; assembly: GCA_025762735.1. Classification (NCBI taxonomy): domain Eukaryota; kingdom Viridiplantae; phylum Streptophyta; class Magnoliopsida; order Proteales; family Platanaceae; genus Platanus; species Platanus orientalis. The sequence continues at coordinate 10,849 of JAOXJP010031995.1, read as the reverse complement.
CAGGCCCATTTCACTAATTCTTATTTCTTAGGTGTTTTTAATATACATTAAGAGGTCAGTTTTGTTGCAGTATTCATGTTGGTTGTCGCTGTTCGATATTATCAGCAGTCTTTCTTTAGTGAGGATTGGGGAGAGGAGGAAGTAGGAGGAGGAGAAGATTCCAGTTGGAGTGAAGGAGATAAGGGTCAATGACAAGAATGTGGTGCGCCCAGTTTAGCAGAAGTTGTGAGTGTGTGTGTGTGTGAGTGAGAGAGAGAGAGAGAGAGAGAGAGAGAGTAATGTTGTTGTCAGTAGCGCCCAAGATATGCATGTGATATTTATGGGAGTGCGTTTTTGGTACATAATGTTGTTGGGCAGAGCTGCAGAGCCCCACTTTCTCAACTAACAAGTTCTCAGTGAAACCAACTTTCTATGTTTTTAACTCTCTGTCTTCGTCATTTCTCACTTAAATCTAATTTCTCAAATGCCACAAAAGCTACTCTTTGATTTCATGCAATCTTTATAGCCTGTTTGGCAGCCATCTGTAATGTAATCATTTCACTTCAAATTTTCAAGGCATTTGTAGCCATTATACTGATTTGTTAAATAAAATTAGAAATAAAGTCATTTTATGTTAAATGATGTATGTATGATCTGAATGAGTTCATTATGAACCAACACCTTGCGGCTACAAATGCCTTGGAAATTTGAAATGAAATGAGGTGACTGCAAAACACAGCCCTTATGTTTGTTTTCATGATAGCTAATGCGCACATGCGACATGCATGGGTTTGACTTGGATATGCAATTCAATGCAATGGGGTCCAAGGGTCAATAAAAGGTTAATGGATTAATCATAACCATTTGATTTTGGGGAAAAAAAGAAAAAGAAAGGTTAGAGCACTAAATTAATCTGAAAGGTTTGATTTTGGCAATATTCCCTCAATAGATTTCCACCCGTGTTCCGTTTTCCCTTTTAACATAAGGTCTTGTTTGTTACAAGGTAAACCATGGAAAAAAGAGGGAAACTATACTTTAACCTCACTTTTATGCTATCTGATGCATAGGGATACAAGATGGGAAAACTAGGTAAAGCTACTTAAGGTGTTGAACCTTTCCTATGTTTTCCCATTTCTTTTTCACCTATTCCTACCAAAACGATGGGAATAAGAGGGGAAGGGAAGGGAAGAGAAAGAAATGAACATTAATTTTTCTTTTCTTTTCCTTTTTCTCTTTTTCTAAGGTGATTTTACTTTTTCCTCCTTTTTCTATGGTTTACCTTGTAACAGACAAGGCCTAAAGGTAGAAAAAGAGGCTTTTTGTACTTATGTACAACTTATCACATCGAAAATATTTTCCATCTGCATCTCTTAGGCTTTCACCTATATAGGATATGGGATACCTTTGAACACAGGTGGTCCCATCCTTTCGAGTTGCTCAAGTATGTTGTCTCCAACTTCAACATTTATATCTCTAGAATTCCCTCCAACATGCACATGTTTTTCCACCACTTTGGCAAAATTTTTGATTGCTCTAAAAGCTTCGATAAGATTCTTATATTCAGGTTGGGAAGTGGAAGGAGTAGATCTATATGGTGACATTTTTTTCCCTAAAATCATCAAATAAAGCTTAAAGTCAAATTTAATAATAATTACATCAATCTAAAGTTCCACACTATTTCAATCATATGATCACCAAATATAGAATATCATACAAGCACTTCAAAATCTAACACTTGTTTTTCTTTGAGATTAAATCCTGGATACAATACTTAATTATGATTGTCTATAGACTCTAAAACCTAGAGCCCTGATACCAACTCTATTAAGACCCAAAACCACCCAATAGGAATGATTTTGAATTTGAAATATCCTGAATAACATATACCAATGCAGGAATTTTTTTCTTCTTCTTTTACACAGCTCATTCAACATTTACTAAGTCTAACATTTTCACAACCCATGTAGTATGACATGTCAAATAATAATGATTTTATATAACAAAAGTCTAACTCCCACTTATTCTTAAATCCATCACATAACCAATAAATATATTATGCCGCAATTAAAATAAAGTTTCCAACCTATAAACATCTGATAATAATCTATAAACAAACTAAAGTTTAATCCTTCTTCAAATTAACAAAATCTAAAACAAAGTCTCAAATAACATAACAGTCTCTAAATCTCTAAATCATAAATAGCATAAACTTATACTCCACCATCACCAATCTCTCTCTAAGAGTCCTCCCAACAGAAGGTATCGCTAATTTGTAAATTTGAAAAATGTTGCCAAATAGGTGAGATTGATGGACTTGTAAGTGAACACACAAAACATACTACAAGATATGGGTCAAACCAAACATGAATAAGTTGTGATCTTAAAATAACAAAGAGAGTTACATATGACACAATTCAAAACATAACTTAAAATGTTTAAATGTATCTAATACCTAGTCTATAAACTCATAAGCAAGACATAGAAAAATCCCTTAACAAATACGTATAAAAAGAAACTTTAAATGGAAAATGAACATATAACAAATTATAATGGAAAAAATACTGAAAATCTAAATAAATGGATAATCATGATATACACATAACGAAGGCCTCACATACTGTCATGTAAATGAACTCACATACAATAATTTACTCCCTTGACCTAGTGAGTAGGCATAATAGTTCACACATATTATATTGTCCGGTGAGAGGTTATAATAGTTCACACCTATTGTATTGCTCAAAGAGAGGAAATAACAGTTCACATCTATTGTATTTCCCGATGAGAGGGCAAAACAATTCATGTTCAGTGAGAGAGCATAATAGATCGCACTTATAATTCCAGTGAGACATAATAGTTTGCACTTGTAATCCCGGTGGGTGGGCATAACAGTTCACATCTATAATCTTGGTGAGAGGACATAATAGTTTGTACCTATAATCCCCTTGAGAGGGTACCATCGATTTCTCTCATGATTGCATAGAGTCTTGAAAACTAATCGAAATAAGAGATATATAGATTATATGAAACATATCATTTTTTATAACTTAACAATACTTATTGAGCTTAACACTTATCTGAACATAGAAAATATCATTCAAATACATTCTACACTTTGTTCCTATACAAATTTCATCTATATAACTCACATATCAAGAAACAAGCCAATATCAATTTGATTCAAAAACACATGATGCCTGATCCTCATAAGAACATATAAGAACTAAAGAGTTAGTCAAAAAAATGAAAACATTATTTATTAGCAGAAAAGATGTGAAAGTTATTTCTTAAAAGTAAAAAAAATACTTTAATAGAAGCTTAGAGAACTTAAAACCAATTGTAGAATCCCTTCGGGATTAAGAAAGTCATTCAAAATTTGTAGTTTGGAACAAAACCTATTCAAAACTTAGCTTTTACAAATCTATTTCGACAAATAAAACATTTTAGCATCAATTTTAATGAATGGAATTGAAGTTGTGGAACATATTAAAATCAAACTTAGAAACAATTTATTATCTAAGAATCCAACAAAAGAAAACAAGTGCATATGTTGTATCATTACTTTCTATTCTCAAATTAGATTCCAACAATTCCCTTTTTGATATCTTGATCCTCTAAACTCTCCTCAAGTTCTTTCTTCTTCCAAACTCTTCAAATCCCTAGCCATCACTTTCTTTTTGTCCCCTTTAGGTTTTTTTTATTTTTTATTTTTTTTTATCTTAAGTCCCTAATAGACCAGTTTTAGGGTTTGATTTCGTCTATATATCAGTTCCACATTTTTTTATAAGAAAAAAAAATGCATTTTAGCAAAATCCAAGATTTTCACGATTCCAGTCATGATTGATTAGACATTTTTTTGATCGATCAAAGTTATGATTGATCAAGCACTTTGTGATATATCACAGTTTTTTTTAGATAAGTATATATCATAGTTTCATTCATGATCGATCATACAGTGTATAACCTGAGACACCAAGTCCATGATCGATCAATCATTGTTGCCCACATTCATGATCAATCATGAGATGCTCAATCATCCCCTTTATGAGTAAGTGGCATATTTTATACATTTTTCCCTAGTTAGTTTCTTTCTTTCCTTAATCAATCTTATGACATATATCTTACCTTAAAAGGACTAAAATTAGCCAATTTATTTGCATTCACACTATAAATCATAAATTTTCTACTTCTACTAGATTTATATTTATAGAAATCACATAAAAAACAAAATGTGTGGGGTGTTATAGATATACTTCTTAACAGACGTACCCCATAAAGTGTTTATGCTTAGGAACCAATAAAGATGTTGATGGGGATTGAGATTGAGAATAAGATAACAAATAGCCAAGTGATAAACAAATCTCATAGTGAAATCACCCATTTTGTCTAAACATTTCCAAATGAATTGATTTTGTAAGAATGATATGCCTATAGGAATGTAAAGATCCTATTGAAGTCCTCTTCAAAGATTACATCTTTAATAGAATTTAAGTTTCACTTCCTAGTATATGTGGATCTATGATCTCACTTAAATTTTTGAATAGGAAAATTATGAATATTAAAATCGTTCAGTTTGAAGTTTAGAGACAAAGGGATCCACGGGTCTTTCCAGATATTGATGAGCTCCCCAAACCCCACGTTTCATCTTAAACCTTTAAGAAGCAAATCCATTTCCCTTCATTATACTTTTCCAAGCCCAAAAACAATTTTGTTAACACTTATCTTTTGGATAATAGAGAGATTTAAAAAGTTTAACCCAGAGGGCCTCTAGGTGTTGAGTGATCCTCTATGCCTACTTAGCAAGAAGGGCATGATTAAAGACATGGAGATCACAAAAGCCTAGACCACCCACACTATTACTTTAGTGAAGACATTCCTAGCTAATCTAGTTGATATATATACTTTTTAATCTTTTTCACTTCCCCCACCAAAATTTTATTTAAATAACATTAATAATGTTACATTTTTTTTGGGGAATTAATAAACAAGACAGCCTACGAGGGAATAACAAGCGTGACCAATTTGATCAAAACTTCTTTTTCAGTGTGGGAATTGAGTTTACTTTCTTCAGACCTTGTACTTTGTGTTTTGCACACTCTTCAATATAGGAGAATAGAGGGATTTTATTTCTTCCTATAGATGAAGGTAGTACAAGATAATAACCAAGGTTTTGGGATTGTTTTATTTAAAGGGGCCCTTGAATTAGTCTCCTAAAGTTCCTTAAGGTCCTAAAACTAAATATAAGATCAAATTTTTCATGGTTTATGATTTGACAAGAAGCTTACTAAAAGCTTTAAGAGGTTCAAAGATGTTATTAATTTCCTTCATATTTACCTTAGAGAAGATATATCAATTGTTCGGTAATAAAAGGTGGAAGATAGAAATATTAGTTAGTTTCATCCTAATACTAGTGATTTTATTCTCTCGCTCTTTAGTAATAAGAGATGCCAACAATCTTTCTATACACAGGAGGAAAATCAAATGAAATAAAGTATCTCCTTGTCTCAGATCATGTGAAGGGATAGTTTTTTCCTTGGCAAACCATTAACTAGAACCTTGCAAGAGACAAAAATATATGTAAATGGTTAGCCATTTGATCCATTTATCATAAAACGCAATCTCTTCCATCATACTGAGAATCATAGGCCACTCCACACAATTATAAGCTTTACTCACGTCAACTTTTAATAGCTATATGATGATTATTAGATTATCGTTTCTAAAGAATCTTAGCACTCATGCATGATAAGAATGTTGTTCGATATTTGAAAAACCTTTCACAAAGGTACTTTGATGAGGGAATATGATTTCAGGCAAAATAAGTTTCAACTTATTAGCCATTGATTTAGATATATTTTTGTAAAATGCATTACATAGGATAATAGGTCTAAAGTGGGATAAGTTTTAAGGAATTAAGATAATGAATGTTTGGTTAATGGAATCAAGGGAGATCCATTATTAAAGACTTCTTTAACAACTCCAATGATATTCTCGTAAAAATGTGCCAATATTTTTGGAATAAAAAATATACTGAAAACCATAAGGCCTAGGAGAGATTTTAGTTTTCTCAAATGGAAAGCTGTTTTTTTAATTTCTTTACTTGTGAATGGAGAATTAAGTAATGATTTTACTTTGGTCTTTATTATATGAATTGTATCAAGGGTTTTCTTCTTTTTGTTATTGTTGTTGTTGTTGTTTAGGGATTTCTTTTGTCAATCTTTTAGCACATTTTTGAGGTTACTTAAATCCATGGCTTCCTAAGGCCGATTGTGGGAGGATTTCTAGAGTATTTTGGCCACAAATTTTTGAGTTCATGTTTGCTTTTGCTTTTTTATCCTTTATGTTTTGCAAGGTTTTTGGGTAGGGAGTTGTGAGGTTGAAGATGACCTCAACCACACTATGTCTGTTATAGTTGATATATCATATTATATGTAGCAACCTTATATATAGATGATAAGACCAAACCCAGATTCAAACTAGGCCCAAACCCAAACAATTGCTTAGGCCCAAATCTAGGTTGAATCTTATCAAGTCCGAGCCTAGGGTTGAGGCTAAGCCATATTGAGCCTGAGTTTAGACCTATTAGCCCCTTGCCAGGCCCTTAACCAAACCCATATGATCCCACTTTAGGCCCTTTTTTGGCTGTTGTAGGATATTTTTTACCCCATTCTTAGGCTTTTTCAAGTCTATTTTAAGCGAGTTTCATGGCCTCTAGACTCTTTTTTTGGGTTCTAGTTGTGAACTATCTTTAACTTATTTAAAATAATTTTATATTAATTTTATGACTTCACACTACGAGATTTCAATCCATTATAGTCATTTAGGCTATTTAAAACACACTTGTTTAAATAACTTTTGCAATCTCACAATTGTATCCATGATGGATGAATAGATTTTTGTTGCATGACTCTTGAAAGTTTGAGACATTGTATAAGCGACCTTATATTTAAGAGTTAGGAAACTTGTTTTATGCTAACGAGATGCTCAAATTATTGTTAGGAAATAATTGAGCAGAATATATGTATAACAAGAGGTGTAGCTTGCATTCAAAATTTCATCTATATATATATCTATGAAGACATTATCCCAAAGGCAAAGCTTTACATTAAAAAAAAAAAAAAAAAACGATAATAAAGTGAAGTAAAAAGGAGTAAAAAGGGGGTTGACTATGTCAATATAGGTGATATTTTCCAAATTTCAGTATTGCACACTGTTACCTCAGCCCAAATGAAGAAATAATGGGGTCATATAAATTATTTTGAGCCTATTTAGTCCCTCAATTAGGCACATTATCTTATAAATTTTGATAGTCTATATTAAATATTATGGGTTGATTGTGTACCTAGGCATATCTTGTTTCTGATACTCCCATTTAGATAATACATTATATGTATATGAGATAGGTAGTTTGTTTTGAAATTGTAGGCATATATCAATCTTATCTGATAGAATTTTTGACATGTGATGACTATAAGAAATGGAGAAGCCAATTGATGCATATACAATATTTTGAGAGTTTGACATATGTCATATACAATTTAGCCAATCCAATCACCTCCTAATGATGCTAAAGCTATCAAAGCTAGTTATAATAATTGAAAAATAGGGAAAATAAAATGGTACTCTTGACCGTTCAAAACACCATTTCATTACCCTTGGATTCAATGGATACTCTAGATAATACCAATGCCCAATTTATTTGATTGTCTAAGGCCTTGATTATGAGTTTATCACCCATTAAATCACTCTGTTTTTTTCCTCTCTCACATATTCTTTCCACTTTTACCACTCTTCTTTGCTTAACAAATAATGTTCCATCGTAAAAAAGAGTGGATTGTGTTCGCTCCCCTAAAAACTGCTAACCTCCGCTCTATGTTAGGGAAAGTGATTTACACTTTTTGGGGGAGGGGATGCATATCACTTTTTTTTTTAATGAATAATGCATATAATAAAACAAAAACAAAAATACTTGAGAGGAGCCAAAAAGACAAGAGGAAAAACATAAGCCTTATAAGAAACTAACAGGCCAAAGAGTCCATTAAAATACAAGAGTAAAAATCCCTAAACATATCAGTAATATAATAGCCTTTGAGCTCCGGAGAAGCCATGGTCAAAGAAGCCGTCTCAAAGGTGATGCCTTCAATGATCTCAAGAAAGGGCTTTGCCGTGTCCTAAAAAATTAATTGGTTTTGCTCCTTCCAAATGTTCCAACATGTGCTAGAGCAAAGCAATTAAGCCAAAAGAGATTACATTTGAGAGAAGAGAAGGGAGAATGTCATTGGACAAGGAGAGCATGCCATATCACTTTTCAGCACTGATGTGCCCACCCCCTGACACTGAGCAGAGGTTAGCGTTAGTTAAGGGGAGCGGACACTATCCTCTTTCCTAAACTCGTGTTCTGCATAGGTTCATTTGCTAGGATGAACAATAAGAAACATGCTACATTGTTATAGGCGTGTCACAGGCTCCCATATTCTTTATTATACATGGACTCACAATTTAGCTTGGTCGGTTAATTTATTTAACTGACTTTATGACTACCGACTGAGCAACAGACAAAGAGGGTAGGTGCTGCTTCTCAATCAACGCTTCCCAATCTTAGAGTTTCATCAAAATTTTCTCACTTGTATGCACTAACCACTATTAGATCTCTGAAGGGACACAATAGGTTGGATTAATGTGAAATAAGATCTAACCCAATAAATAATGCAATCCAATGAATCGTTTTTGAATCCAAGACGCACATATTATAGGTCCGATCAGATGGGAACAGGTTGAAAGTCTTGGAGTTTGGTTTGGTTCTTAATTCATTCATTAATGTGAAAAAAGCTACTCCTCAAATTGAATCAATTTGTATATAGTAGAAGTTGGTAGGCGCTTCCGTGAGTGGATTGAACTTCTCTATGGGTGCTTGACTCTTTCGAAACGGGAGAGAAGAAAGTATCTGGTCACAGTTAATACTGTTAACCATCATATGAGATGGTTTGGATCAGCTTAGCACGATAAACATTTGACATGAATGATCTTTGTGTTGAGATTCATGAGATGGGAATTATTGATCGATGGCATGTAAAACGTGTTCGGACATAATTCTTGTCCATCACGATGAGATCCTAGATTAACAATTTAAAAGTAACTTTCAAAGGATTATGACCCCCCAAAAACCATGAAAAGGATCTTCTCCTGCCGCCTTATGACCTATTCAGTCTTGTTTAACTGGTGGCATGACACGATTGGTGGAAAAAATGTAAATCATCTTTCAAAAATTGTAATTCACTTTTTCCACCAATCATGTCGTGTTACCTATTGGACTAACAGGACCTTAACAGGTCATAAACGGCAAGAGAGGATTTGTTCCACGGAAAAAAAAAAAAAAAGAAAAAAGAGACCCCATCTTGCGTCAGGGGAGGATGCGAATAGTGTGAGAAAAAGGTTTAGTACCTTTCTGAATCGGCACATTTGACACGTGGTAGACAGGAATGACAACTAGGAGGGATTTAAGGGTATTTTTTTGATCGATTTTAACTAAAGTGGCAATATAATTGCTAGTTTTCAAAAACGAGAAAATCCTCCTCACAAGGAGTAGGGTTTTCCCACTCATAGTGCATGGGCCCACACCCCTGCAAAAAAATTCCTCTGAATAAGGGCTCTCCTTTTCAAGGGGTTGTGGCCCCATACACATCCCCTGTGTTTGAAGAACAGTTCAGAGGATCATGCCCGTTTTCAAATTACATGTGCTGCCATTTCATACATGTTGGAAATCATCTCCATTTCTATTAGAGAAAAATGACGGGAGTTTCAATTAGCATGCGAAACAATGCCTGACAAGGTGGAAAGGATTAGGTAGGAATTTCATTCGTACTGATGCATCAAAATAGTGTCATGGGGTGGACATATCAGCTATGAAAGTGATAAGCACCTGTAAAAAGTGTAAACCACTTTTCGGGACTGGTGCATCAGTCCCTTGGTGCTGTTCGAACGCATCAGTACAAACTTCATTCGTACGCAATTCGAACCCCCTCACAAGGGACCGTAGAGCATGCTATATTAAATACACAAACGATAAGTACCCATATGTGTATCTACTTTCAACCAATGTATGCTTATCAGGTGCATTGGTGTGTGCTCATTTGGGATTGTCGTGACTTCTCTTCAGTTATAGTTGAAATGATTACAACTTTTTATACATGGGTAGGTGAAAATCCCACTCCATTTGAGTCATATTATTATTTTCCTATTTACTTTCATTAAAAGTAAAAAAGTAATTATTGTCAAAGAATAATGTGATAAAGGCACGTGTATAAGCACTCAGGATCCTTTGTAGTCGCAGGTCGTGTGGTCAACGTTTTGATTTGGGCGCCTTTCTATGCTTTTATCCCTCTTGCGAACAAGCGCCTGGTGACCATCTTGTGTCAGGCACTGACTGACACGCGTTGAAATTTTTTTTCCAGAAATAAGCCCGAAGAGGTGGTTTTTCGTCTTTTTACATCATGTGTCGGCAGTGCCAGACACTTTTTTGCAAGAGAAAATCCGTTTTACATCTCTGTGGATACCTATTTTTTCTTTGAAAACTGGAAAAACAATTTTAAGCTTCTGGGCTCACAGAAGCCAAGCCGCTACGCACCAAGCCTTTGCGTATAGGACACGGTAGGACTTACAAAGTCTTGGACAAAACAAGTGTTCCCATAGTGTAATGGTTTTGTGTCTGGCTGGGATTACATCCGAACGAGAGGGTGGATTGTATCCGCTCCTCTTATCTAACACTCTGTCAAGAGGCAGGTACATCAGCACTGACAAATGATATGCACAACAATCTCCCCCTCCAAAAAAAAAAAAAAAAATGAAAATCACTTGTCGGCACTGATATGTC
>JAOXJP010031984.1:0-16783 GCA_025762735.1 Platanus orientalis | reverse complement strand
CCTCAGCCACAAAAAGTGTAAAACACTAATCGGCGCTGATATGTCCCCCTTGGTCCATGCGCACGCCTTGCACATGGATTTTGTGCACGCAAAATCCGGGCCCGAGAACAAGACATCCCAAAAAATAACATACAAGAGGAATCTCTAAAAATATTTTCCCATTCTCTTTTTATATCTACAAAAGAATACTCCCCAAGTTCTTACAACTAAAAAACAAAAAAATAATAATCTTTAGTCTTTCTATAACATTGAAAGCCGATTCAACATGATCCTAAAAAATCATTTGATTCCTCTCAAGGCAAATAAACTAGCAAACCATTGGGCATACCAAACTTCATGGTAGCCTTCCCCTCGGAGAGGTCTTCCTAATATTCCAACATTGGAAGAGGCCCATAAGACTCATAGGAAACACCCAAGCAACCTCAACTTCCCTCAACACTTCTTCTCAAACTTCATGGGCAAAAGAATAATGGATCAATAAATGATTTGGAAATTCCTCATCTTGGAGACAAAGAGAGCAAATATTTGGGATATACAAGCCTCTCTTTTGGAGATTGTCTATAGTTGGCAAGTGCTCCTTACAAGCGGTCTAAGCAAAGAATGACACTTTGGTAGGGATTTTTAAACTCCACACCATCCTCCACCCATAGGAGGGCTCACCATAATCCCCAAAAAGGTTATTGTAAGATTTCACTATAAAAATCCTCATTGTTACAAAGGGTTCATTTTCTCAAGTCCTCCACATCACTTCTAAGCTGATAACCATTCACAAATCCAAGAATTATTTCTAGTTGGCACATCTCCCAATCGTTAAGGTGCCTTCTAAGATGGAAGTTCCAGCACACCATCTTGCAATGACCGCCCCAACAATCAGTCACCTTAACATCCTTGTTACCTGCAATAATAAAAAATGGGAGAAACTTTCAAGGCCTAGAAGAGCACCATTTATCATACAAAAAATAAGTATTATTCCCAGACCAACTTTCACCCTAATAGCCTTCTTAAATTCTTCAAGAAGATTCACGATTACCTTCTAATAACTCATATCATAAGACCCGAGGGCTTCTTAGAATTCCAAAAATTTGTCATACCATATTTACTAGCAATCACTTGCCTTCAAAGACTATCATTATCATGCCTAAATCTCCACAAGCATTTGAAAGCAAGGTCCTATTCATATCCTTAATCTTTTTAATCCCAATGCCACCATTCCTTTTAGGTTTATAAAACTCATTCTAAGCTACAAAAGGAATCCCTATACTTTCTTTCTCTTTCCAAAAGTGAGTTTCAAAAAATCCCTCAAGATGGTAGACCGATGCTCTCTAAGGGCTTGGTTAGTAGGTCTAGATCTCTATGTGGTGCAATTCCAATATCAACCTATTAACATTTTGTAAGATATTAAAATAGTTGGGAATATAGTGATTGAAAACAATCTCATTCCTTTCTTTCCATATTAACCACCATAGAATACATATTAAGAAGTTAACATAATTACAATCTGCTTTATAGATGAAATTTTGAGTTAGCCATTCTTGAAACCACTCTTTAAAGGAGGATGACTTAGTGAACTATCAAAAGAAGAGGGGAGAGCCATGCCAAAGTGGTTCAAGATGATGGTGCATGAAGAGACAATAAATAATAAATTTAGAACTTAGGAGGCAACAACAACATAATGAGTTATTTGAGATTTTATGTTTAGTTAAAAGGTCATTTGTAGGAAGAATGTTATAGCAAGCATTCGATCTATATATATATACAAAATCAATGGTTAAAGATGATTAGAAACACTATGATATCAAATAGATGAGAAGTTTGTATAATCAGATATCTATGTTTATGATATATGGATAAATAGACGAATACGAATATTGAGCATTTTTAAAATATCTATCAAATATATAAACAAATATGGATTTGTTTTATGAATCGTATATGAATCTAGGTAAATCTGAAATATCTGCTTACAACATTATATGTAGGTACCTTAAAAATCATTCATTAGAATCCATTTAGATCTGAAAAAAATGATGACAACAATGATGATGATGGTGTAGTAGATGCAGTTAAATGCCTTCTTGATTGTGATCACCTATTCTTGAGATTTAGAATAAAATAATAATAGAATTATCCCATTTTAGTGAGAGATTGTATGGCTTCTTTAAACTGTCCATTAATTAGGAGTTCCCTTGGATTGGCTAAATGTTTGGTACCTAAATTGACATTAGTGGTACTAGTCACCATGTATTGCAATTTTCCCTCATAACACCAACTACCAAAATTTCAAACTTTGTTATATATAAAAGAGGCCCCATAAAAGGAGGCTTTTATTGAAAAAGGAGCATTTCCTTACCAAATCATACAATACTGTTTGTACTAAAAGCTACCTCATGAGAGGAGTTTTCAATCTGTTGAGTGTTGTTACCCAGGAGACTTTGTGGGTAACCAATCCCAACTTGACACCTAAGATACCATAATTCACACGATCATCTTTGAAATAGTGAACATTTAACGTTGTTAGTTGACATGTAAATTTCTAAAATATTTGACTAGCTTAATGAGTTTCTCTCTAAATCAATGGATACCAAAATGGGTAAGTCTCAAAATAGTAGGTTGTCATTCCATTATTATTCTCTCTCTTCTGCTAATCTTTTTTATCTTATGTTAATAAAACTATCAAAACAATAAGGTTTTAGGTCTCCTAAATTAGTAGGTATTCCCACCTGACTTTTGCTAAATCATTTCGATCTCATTCACTAAATCAAATGAATCCAAAAGAGATGGTTTCTCAATGCAATCTTCAACATGCAATGGAAAGGAGAGAAGCAGAAGGGTATGAAGAAGATGACAATGGAGTGGAAGAAGTAAGCATAAAAAGCAACAAAATGTGGTGGGTCATTTTACATTAACATAGGTGTGTAGAGTCTCTTATGGATTCATTTGATTAAGTAGAATAAATAAAAAACGATTAGCAAAAAGAGATGAAAATATCTGTTGTAGAGGAACATGATTAATAGAAGAGAGAGAGAGAAAGACGATTGATAATGATGAAAAAATTGATTTAGAATAGTAAGAGAAAATTGTTTATGCTAATAATTTTATTAATTAAAAAACAATTATGAAAACTTAAAGTTTAACAACAGAGGTTGAACCACATCCAACAGATCCGGATTCATGAGAGAGGATGGTGTAGCCAACACATGAAGCCCTTTTGGGCCTTTACATGAATTTTAGGTAGGGTTACAATTCTCAGCTCTCCCTAGCCCAACTCTCCTAGCTTTAGGTCATCTTAGGCTTAGAGTCTTATGGGCTTGGGCTTCACAATTAGTCAACCCAGCCCATTCGAGGAATGGACATGATATATTTATTATTTACTTCAATAGGTCTTCCATAGTAGCTATGGATGGCGTGGAATCAAGGATTACCTAATCTAGATCATGATTGGTTAAGTCTAATATGATTTTTGGGGTCAAATCAGGCTGCACCAAGGATTGGGCAATCCTTGAGTCATCAACTTAGGCTTTATCATCATTGAGATTGCTAAAAGAGTCACTTAATCTTTAACACAAAGTCTCTCCAACCAAATCTGATTCCCTTTTGAGATCGTCGCAAATTACATCCCATTCATTAGAGATTGTTGATAGACTATGGATAAAGATCCATATATTAATTGATCAACCTTGATCTTTCTAATAGCCTTAATCTAGTTCCTTACATTCATCATTCTATAGAAGAATTTTATATTCCTATCACCCTCAATTAGCCAAGCCTTTCTTAACTCCTATTTCTAGGTTAACTCCATCTTGATTGCTTTTTGGTACCATGCTCTACCTTCTTCTCTAGCCACTTTCTCTTCCTCAATAATGATGGTCTGTTCTTCATTAAGTCCAAATCCTTTACTTTAGATAAGCACCTAATTTTGTTATCTTCAACTCTTCTAAACATTTCCTTATTCTAACTAATCATTGTTACATCTAACACCTTAAGCATTTGCTAAAGGAAAAAACTAGGAATGCTAGCAAAGTTGAAAGATCACCAAATTTGAACTAGCTCATGGGAATTATGTGGTTCCATTGACAAGACTTCAAATTTAAATTAAGGCAGTCACATTGGTAGATATTTCTTAGGAGGATTGGAATTTGATTGTTTTAGAAGAGCTATCTGTTGAGCTTACTTAAAGTTATCTTAGGGTGTCTTTGGCAGACGATTGTTGATCACAATCCACCATAAGATCATGATCTAGTGTGAATTTCTTTCATTTGGTACGCGATCTGCAACAGGATCTTCTTGACCGAGATCTTATTTTGCCATGTTTTCAATTCGGGTTCAAAAGTGCAATCGAAGATCTCTTCGATCATGATTGGAAACAAAATTGCACTAAGTGATTATAAATCACTTGTTAAAAGGAAGGGGTACTTTGGTCTTTGGACGAAACAAACATACAAGGTTCATGTTTTCTCATTTTTCTTCCTTCCTTCCTTCGTCAAGTAGGAGAGAGCTCTTTGCACTTGGTCTTTGGTCTTCATCGAGTTTAACATAAAATGTTTCTATGGTGAAAAATCGAAAAGAACTCAACATAAGTCACATAAAAATAGAGAGAAAAAGAAGAAACAAAGATTTATCCAAGAAAAAAAGAAGCAAAAGAACAATTTGGGATTTGTAAGTACAATTTCACTTTTTATTCATCTATATATTGATTTTAAGGATGAATCATATCGGAATCTTAAATTTGATTGTTTGTTTCCTTTTAAATTGAATCATGCTTGAGGGAATCTTACTTCATGTTGAGTTAGAGTTTCCTTAATTCATTGGGAATCCAACAAAACACTTCAACCTAGTTTTTTTTCTTCTCTTGTAAGAAAATGGCATTAAGTGTGAAGGATGCATTTTGAACTAGCTTTGGCATTCTCTTGTGTGAGATAGCCTCATTTCTATTATGAACTTTTCTTACTAAAAAAATAGTTATGTAATGTTTGCTTTGTAGTCATCGGATTGCATAACTATCGGTTTGACTTCAATAATAAACCATGTAAATTTTTGTTGCTGTAGCGAAAAGAATCAAATCATTGTAGTAGTATATATGCTTCCAAGTTAGTGAATTTCTTATAAATTTTTTTGTAAAGATTCATCATGCTAAAACAACTAAATTTCAAAGATTGTTGTAACCAACAACATGGTAACATTGTCTATATGATAGTCTCTTAAACAATTAAATTCTACAGATGAATTAATAAGTTGGTGGCCATTGTTTTAGATGGCTCACCTTGTTCTTGCTTCATTTTACACTAATGATAGACAAAATGGGGATATAGAAAGTGAAATGACATGTTAGAAAATGCATCACAACTATGTGCAAAGAGAAAAAAACCTAAAGCTCATTTATTTCTATAATCCGCATCAACTATTATGTAAAACCCCACACCATGACGCACATATTATAGTACACATGTCACACTTAGAATGCTTTCGTATGTTATATAAGTTATGTACACACTTAGGACCATTTAAATGCATCTATGTTGATCTATAAATTGACACAACTTTATAAAGATACCAATGAAAATGTAAGAAAAATTTATGAAAAAACTTATGTCATTAGATAAGTATGAAAGTTTGGAGTCCAACACAACAAACGACGATCAATTTGGAGTTTTCTAGAGGAAGTATGACCATTTTTGCAAAATACAACAAAGTCGGAAAAAAAAAACGAATGACAGGTCATAGAGACCTGAATGACTGGTCATAACCACCCATCATACCTGACAAAAATATGACTCTTTGCCTGACTGGTCATACAAGACCCTATAACGGATCATGGACCTATGGTGGGTCATACAAGACCCATGATTGGTTATACTAGGAAAAATGATGAAACATGATTTTTCTACAATTTTTTATGGTTTTCAGTTTTGAAAAGTTCTTAAATCAAAGTGAGAAGTTCCCAAAAGAAGTGAGGATCTTCTATGGACTATATAAGGGATATTTCTTGACCTAATCCAACACAAAAACACAAAGATCAAATCAATGAACGAGAGAAAGAAAATTAGAAAGAAAATCTAGGTTTTGGCGAAGGGCTTGGGATTTTTCTAAAGAAAGAAGAACAAAGATCTGATTTTGATTCAACAAGAGGTAAGAAATTGTGTAATTTATCAATTTTTTACTTAGGTTCTTAGTTATCTAAAAATATTGATCTCGTTTTTTAGATTTTTTACAAGTTTTACACAAGTTTTGAATTAGTTTTCAAGTAAACATATTAAAAACCATTGAAAAATATCTTAGAAATGTAAAGATTGAATTTTTACAGAGAAAAATAATTATTTTTCATAAGTATAAGAATGATTTTGAAATTCCTTGAAGTATAGACTATCATATAGATCAAAGCATATGAAGATTTGTATTGTATAAGATGGTTTTTGATAAAATACTATTAGAATCGAAAAAATTGATAACGTTTCATTGTTATGAAGTTATAGATATTGAAAAGCAATTGTATTGATATAATAATTGCGATAGAGATCATTGTTAATGTATTGTATGAACTGCTATAGAATTTCTGTAAAAAGTTTCATAGAAAGTGCTTAAATGGTCAAGAAAACTTTGGTTTTAAATTAGTATTGTACTATATATGTTGAAGACTACCCTATTATAGTATGAAATGTAAAGAAGTGATTTTATTGATTAAATTTGATAAAGAGTTAAAGTAATGCTAGTGTATGGTTGAAGCCACCCTTCATCATTAAAGGGAAAACATTGATGATACTCATCACACATGGCTTATGGTGTGAATAACCCTTTTACTGAGGGTTATAAATGGTTATCATGTGGCTCTTTGCACCAGAGATAAAATTTGTGTATCATGTGGTTTTTCTCATCAGAAATAAAATTGGTGAATCATGTGGCTTTTCTCACCAGGGATAAAATTGGTGAATCGTGAGACTTTTCTCACCGGGGATAAAATTGGTGAATCACGTGGCTCTTCTCACCGAAGATAAAATTGGTGAATCACGTGGCTCTTCTCACTGAAGATAAAATTGGTGAATCATATGACTCTTTGCATCAGATATAAATTTAATGTATTAAGTGGCTCTTGCACCAGAGATAAATTTGGTGTATCATGTGGCTCTTTTCGCGGGAGATAAAATGGTAATATTGACATTGTATCGTATTGCATTGTTATTGTCTCATCCATGCGTGAGATTTGATTGTACCATATTGTATTCATTGTTATAGTATTGTTTACATGTATAAACATTGCCATTATACTGTTATCGTATTTTTCTCATCGTATTAAAAGTTAACTGATATAGAATTGTTAAAGAAAATATAAGAAATATTGTAAAGAGTGATTTATGTTTAAAATCAATGTTACAACATGTGTTAAAGTAAAGTAGAATTAGAAAATCATAATGTATAGATCGTATTTTGCATCCGTATTGTCTCATCCCCATTCTACTATCTTTTTACTATTTTAATCATATCATGCAAGTCTTGACCACACTTATGTATAACATTACACTTTTTCTGTTGAGTTTGTCAAACTCACTCAATTCAACACTACAGATAACGAGGAAGAGGAAAGACATGTGGATTAATGATTGGACAAGTTTATGCACGATACTATGGATGACTTATATCATTAGGATTATTAGTTTTATTTAAACTGAATTATTGATAGACATATTATTGTTATTTCAATTTGCTTTAAGAATTGAATTGTAAAAAGTAGAGGAATTTTTAGATTATTGTTAAATTGTTGAAATCGATGTTTCAGATTTTTAATGATAGTTTGAATTCATTTAATAGAAAAAAATTTCAGATTTTGATTATATTATTAATGGAATGTCAACAAAAAATTACTTGAGGTTGAATGTGTATAGACCCATATGCTTTCGCTGTAAATGAATAAAAAGGGAAGGGTATCAACTTGAGGGAACGCACTTGATTAAATAAGTTGCTGAAAAGTGAAGGAACAAATTTTAGGGCAAAGTGTATGATGGATGTAATTGATAAAAGAAAAAAATTATATGCAATGAATGAAAATGACCTCAAGATTGTATGAAGAAACGTGTCGTGTCTCCGAAATTCATATATTTTTGGGTATGGATTTCGGGTCACCACACGTTAGGTAACCTTTTGCTTGCAATTGGAAGATGGAACTAGAAAGCATGATTTGAATCCAATCCATCATTTCTAATTTTACTCAATTGAATTTATACTCACCTAAACCATTGGGATTCATCAAGTTAACATATAAATGTTGTGTACTTGTTATTTGCTAACCAAAACAATGCTTTTGATTGTGGGAGTTTTTTTGTTAGGCTCTCTGTACTGGTGGGTATTCTGTGGGCCAGTGTTATAATATACCCATGGGCCAGTGTTATAATAGTGCAGCTTGAGGATTCCTGCATGAGAACTCTTTGTTGGAAAGCATATGTTGCATAGTCAATGGATGCAGTTGTTTCACTAAGAACTACAATTATATATCTTCTAAGGACTTGCCCAAATAAAATGATTGTCAAATTTCTAAACAATTGGGTGGTTATTTCAGTTGGCTAATTCCTTGTCCTAACCGCTAACCCAAGAAGTAGAATTTATGTTAGGTGCAGGTTACAAATCTTTGAATTTGACAACAAAGAATGATCTATCAAGTCCTTAGTTGCTTAGCCTAAGACATATTGACCAAGGTTTATTGTCTCTCTGTCTTGAGCACGTCATAGTCGAAACCCGAGCCCATAATTCATCTTCCATTCATATCATCTTTGAATGTGAATTGGGTTTATGAGCTTCTTGCTCCAGTTGACTCCCTCTAGTGGTGTGTTAGTAGTAGGTTTCCTTACCATTTCAATGAGATAGTGCTTATTTTAATGGGCTTACTCTTATTATAGTTTCTTGTAACAAATCAATGGTAATGCTTTGATTTTGAAAGTCTTATTGCTATGTATTAGATTTATTAGAAAGAGTGTTGGCAATTAAAAAAGCATGATCGATGGTTTCCATGAAACCATGTTAGTTTTCCCATTTTTTTTTAAAGTTGCAATGAAGCAAGATGCAACTTGATTAAGGATGTTCATGATTTCTTGACAAAGTGTGGTTTTGAATATTTATATAGATTGACTGTTTTGATAATTTTGACAACTTTTTTGTTTTAAAAGAGGACCATGATTATGTCCACACAACTTGTTTGTTTAATTTTTCATGTATTTTAGAATAGATTTATGTTAGGTAAATAATAGATAAATTCACAGTCTGAAGATCTTATGCTAAATACTAAATTTTCATTTTAATATGTAGATCACATTCTCAAAATATTGTAGCCAAACAATTGCTACAATCTGATATCATGATCAGCTTGATTGCAATCTGTTGGTTTTAGATCAAAATCGCAATCGCAAAATTCGAATTGCATGTCAAAGAGAGCCTCAATCTCCTGATAATAGAAAATGATCCAATCTACTCATTGTCGGGTTATCTTGGTTACTAGACAATGTGAAGTCCACTCCTTGCAAGGGAAGATCTAGAGTTGTCGCTATTCCAAAATGCATTATGTTACCTTTTAGGTAGTTAGAGAATGACTTGTGTTGAAGTCGGACTTGTTTCCAAGCAGCTTGTACCATAATGTAAATGATGTGAGTTTTCTCATTGGAAGAAAATGTTCTGTGATGAAAATGTGTCTGCAGTGTGTATGGTGAATGACAAGCTGACATGTGTTGTGTTTGGGGTTAAAAATGTCCAAAAAAGTGTTCAGATGAAAAGGTGTTAAAAAAGAGACATCAAATTCAAAAAACCATCATGTGTCAATCAATGGTACGTTTATAGAGGTCTGTGTCAAAACAGACAATCATTCTCCTTTCTCATTTCCCCTGCAAAGTTTTGAAAATTTTATAGGGTGTATTGCAAATGCATTAGCGAAATATTGGGGCCTTCATAAACCCATCGCCTGGCCAGGCCCCATGTGCAGGCAAAGGTTTATTTGTAGCTCATACCCATGAGGAGAAAAGCATGCCTATGTAGCCCCCTTTAATGAATGTGATGGAATTTGGTGTCAAGGTCCTCAGGCTTGTCAAGGAGCCAAAGCCTTAGCTCGATTTATTACTTGCTAGCCAAGCCTGTGCCTTAAGCCCAGCTCGCTTAGCTAAATTAGCCCGAGCAAGTCGACTCATTTAGATTTTTTGAGAAGTCGAACCTGAGTTAAGGTGATGTAAATCTAACGAACGCAACAGCAATAATAGGGAAATACAACGAAACACAAGAAGGGATATTTCACCAACACTCGCAAACAAATCAAAATTTCTCCCACCACCTAAATATTTAGAATTATGACAAAGATGTATGACACCAATTACAAGAGGTCATAGTGATCCTTGAGGATAAACACATTACAACAAGGTGGTCGAAGGATCCTCGAGGATGAAAACATTGCAGCAAGGTGATCGAAGGGCCTATTGTTTCAGCTAGGGCTATGCATGGGCCCGGACTTAATAGGCCCGGGGATGGGCCTGCTGCCTAATATTTTATGGGTGTTTGGCTGGCCCTGGACCCATTAAATCATTACATTTCTGACTTTCTAGAATAGCCACAGGCCAAACTTGGGCCTGCCCAGGGTCTATGAATTCCTTACTGTAAAGGCTCATCACACACACACACACACACACACACACAAATTTCCAGCCAAATGCAATTATGCAAACGCCAAAATAAGAAATTTCAAAAGATAAACGCTTAGCACTCACACAAACCGTACTGCAACATATATATATAACCCAAATTCATGCAAGAGAAGGTGTCACGAACATGCACATAGAGCACCCACGTTAACTGCATTTATTTAAGTCTTCTAATGTGATGGAGTACTTCATTTCTAAAGTTGGCGTCAGTGTTGATCACAAGCTCCTTCAAGTAAAAACTTTGGAAATTTTAAAACCTGAAAAAAAGACCCTTAATGATAGGAGGAGATGAATAGATTAAGAAGTTCTCTTACCTTTTGTGGTTTTTCTTGAGCAAGAGATGTGATGGAAGGTGTGATTCATACCTACTAGATGAAACTAAACTTCGTCTTGGTGACTCCTAATCAACAACAATCATCGGATCGAAGGAAATTTGAATTATTGGTTTTCCATGGGTCACATACATCAAACTATGAAACCGGTAAGGAGTTGGCTGATGCATGATTTCCGAGAGTGGATTGTGTCCGCTCCTCTTATCGTCTGCTCCTCTCTGCACCCTGTCAAAGGGAGAGCACATCAGCACCGACAAGTGATTTTCACTTTTTTTTTTTTTGGGGGGGGGTGCATTTCACTTATCAGCACTGATGTGCCCTCCCCCTGACATGGTGCAGAGAAGAGCAGATACAATCTACTCTTATGATTGCCACTATAAGTCCATGACATCAAAACAAACAATATAACTTGTGATTGCATGGCCCATTAAAGCTTGTTATCAAGTAGCAAGTTCTCTTAATGTTTTATATTTTTTTATTGACCGTTAATGCGATCCAAAAGGATGTACTAGTATTTTTCTGTCTCTTTTCTGATGAAATGTGTGTGACACCAAATCATTCATGGATTTTTTTTTTTTTTGGTAAACCAAATGATTGCTTCTTGGTACAGAATAATAGAGACTCTGATATTGCTTCTTGATAAATCAAGAACAACAAGGTTCTCCAGAAAAAAAATGTCTTGGTTAATCTACCCAATGGCACTACAGTACCGGTTTCACATATAGGGACTGTCATCATTTCATCTGCTCTCATTTTAAAGAATGTCCTATACGTACCTAATTTCCATTACAATCTCATTTCTACAAGTCAGATTAGCCGAGACCTAAACACTTGTTTCATTTTCTTGGCTAAACAATGCTTTATTCAGGAGGTGGACACTTGGAGGATAATTGGAATTGCTAGAGAAAAACAAGGGCTTTATCTTTTGGAGAATAATCAGCTCGGGGACGAGCTACCATCTCACCAACCCATGGCCAACTCTTCCTCTGTTTTGACACTAGAATTGTGGCATTTACGTTTGGGACACCCTTCCGATCAACACCTCAATTTATTACATAGTATAGAGCCTAAAATCCCTCCTTTTGTTGACAAGCATCAATGTGAAACTTGTCATATGGCAAAACAAACCCGGTTGTCTTTTCCAAAGAGTCAAAAATTTGTCGATGCACCTTTTGATCTAATACACATGGATATTTGGGGCCCTTTCTCCATTAGTTCACTCAATGGTGCTCATTATTTTCTAACAATAGTTGATGACCACAGTAGAATGACATGGATTTACCTCATGCGTTCTAAAGGCCAAACAAGACAAATCATACAAAGTTTCTTCAATCTTGTTGAAAATCAATTTCAATGTAAGATTAAAGGAATAAGATCTGATCAAGAAAAAGAATTTCAAATGACCGAATTGTTTGCTTCAAAAGGGGTAGTTCACCAACAAAGTTGCATCTATACTCCCCAACAAAACTCCATCGTTGAAAGAAAACACCTACACTTGTTGAATGTAGCAAGAGCTCTTAGATTTCAAGCCAATTTACCCTTAAAATTCTGGGGAGAATGCGTTGTCACAGCAGCGTATTTAATAAATCGAATCCCTTCTCCAAACCTCCAAAACCGATCCCCATATCAAATCATTTTTTCTAAAATCCCTTCATATTCTCACCTAAAGACTCTAGGATGTCTATGCTATGCATTAAACTTCAATCCACACCGATCCAAGTTTGATCCAAGAGCACGTAGATGCTTGTTCATAGGATACCCTAATGGCATTAAAGGTTACAAACTCTTTGACTTGAAGACTCAAGAAATCTTCATTAGTCGTGATGTAATCTTCTATGAAACCACCTTTCCCTTCCTAAACACAAATCAGCTACCCTCACTCTTACAAACACCTCATCTCTCAAGACTTGATGACCTGCCCGTAATACCAAGCCCCATCTCAGAATATTCTAAGTCTACACCAGTAGCACCTGTTAAAACCAGCCATGACACCACCATTGAAACTTACCCACCCGCTGAGCACTCCCATCCTAGTGACACATCCCAGCCAGAGCTACACTTACCTACACTGACACTCATTGACCCTGAGCTGAGAAGATCCACTAGACAAAGAAGGCAACCTGGCTATCTCCAGGATTTCCATTGCCGACTTGTTACCTCTCTAGCAATGCCACATGGTTCTCCTGCTGTACAGCAAATGGATGACGGTAAATCTCATTCCCTTTCCTCTGTCCTCAATTATGATAACATGTCCCCGGCTCACTGTAGCTTCAGCTGAGCCATCACCATGGAACTCGAGCCCACCTCATTTGCCACAGCCAGCCAGCATTCTCATTGGCAAATGACTATGCAGAATGAACTTAGAGCCCTTGAAGAAAATGACACTTGGGAGTTGACTACATTACCAAGAGGAAAAAGGGTCGTGGGATGCAAATGGGCGTTCGAAACAAAATACAAAGCAGATGGTACCATTGAAAGACACAAAGCACGCCTCATAGCAAAGGGATATACACAGAAAGAAGGGGAGGATTACTTCGAGACTTTTTCCCCGGTAGCAAAAATGCCTACCGTTGCTGCCTCTTGGTCACTGCTGCCTTTAAAGGTTGGTCCCTCTACCATCTCGACATCAATAATGCTTTCCTCTGTGGTGATTTGGAAGAAGTCTACATGTCATTACCACCGGGATATGGTAGAGAGGGGGAGAATCATGTATGCAAGCTGAAAAAGTCCCTCTATGGTTTGAAACAAGCTTCAAGGCAATGGAATCACAAGTTAACTTCGGTCATCGCCAAAATTGGGTTCACACAATCCAAAGCCGACTACTCACTGTTCTTCAAAAGGACAAACACATCTTTCACTGTCATGATTGTTTATGTTGATGACATGGTGATAGGAGGAGACAATGAGACCGAGATTCAACACTTGAAATAGTATCTTGAAAAACACTTCAAATTGAAAGACCTTGGGAAATTGAAATTTTTCCTGGGGATAGAGATTGCCTGCTGTTCAAAAGGGATTTCCATATGCCAAAGAAAATACGCATTAGAAATCTTACAAGATTGTGGGTTAATTGGAGCAAAATCCGTTCAATTTCCAATGGAACAAAATTTGAAGCTTAATGAGGAGGAAGGACTCAAACTTGCTGATCCAAAAGAGTACGGAAGATTGATTGGCCGATTGCTATATTTAACGATCACATGCCCAGATATTTCTTACTCTGTGCAAGTCTTGAGTCAATTTCTAAACCAACCGAAAGTGGCTCACTGGAAAGCAGCCCTTAGAGTTGTAAGATACATAAAAGGATCTCCATCACAAGGTTTATTTTATCCAGCTAACAAACCACTGCAGTTAGTAGCTTTCTGTGATGCCGACTGGGGAGCATGCTCGGAGACAAGGAGATCAATCACTGGATTTTGCATTTTTCTGGGAGATGCTTTGGTCTCTTGGAAATCAAAGAAACAAAGAACAGTATCTCGATCATCAGCGAAAGCCGAATATCGCTCAATGACATCTACTACATGTGAATTGGTTTGGTTTCGGAGCCTATTACAAGACCTTGGTATAACTCTCAACCAATCTGTTCAATTATTTTGTGACAATCAAGCTGCCATCCATATTGCATCCAATCCAGTTTATCATGAAAGAACGAAGCATATTGAGATTGACTGCCACATTGTTCGGGATAGGATTCAAGAAGGTTTATTGAAACCATTTCACATTTCTACAAATTTACAAGTTGCTGATATTTTAACATAGGCAATCGGATATAGATAGTTTCATCATTTACTAAACAAGATGGGAATCCAGTCTATAGCTTCTCCATCTTGAGGGGGGAGTATTGAGAAAGTCAGAGGAAAATCAGGAGGCGCAAATTGTGGATTAGAGCTGCATATTGTTGTTCCCTATATGCAGTTTTGACTTTGCTTTATTTGGAAGGGCAAGCCCCTGATTTACAAAAAAAACTAGAGGAGCCGCTTGCTGTATTTGGAGTCTGATATGCAGATTATAAGAAATAGATAGCTGTCCTTTATTAATTTGTTTTTATCCTTTTGTACAAATTCAGTCTATCTTGACTTTTTGTATATATAGAAGACATCTTGTAATATTTTCAATTCAATCAAAACGAATGCATTGGTTCCAACACAAGATATTTTCTTCTTGTTGTTAGATATCAGCGTCGTTGACCCTTGCTATTATAATACATTGCATATTCCTGGTTGTGATGAAAATCCTACTACCTGGACTAAAACAACTGAGATCACCAGCCAATGCAACTTTTTGCTTATAGTGATCCAAATCATCTAAAATAATAAGAACTTTTTTTAGTGTAGAGTTTTTCTTTAATCAATTTGATCATGTTGAAACGGTGTCTTGAATTCAACCTTGCACAACACGCTAAAACCAAAGAAACGTATCCTCCTTGAACTTTGGGTATTTTTGGGTTTTAACCCAAAAATAAACGTTTAGGGTTTTGCTTTGTTTAGTATATAAGTCTTTTATGTTTTTATCTTTTGGGGTGTGAGAGTGGAAGAGAGAGACTTTGGAGAGGCAAGAACGTATGTGGCTTTGGAAGTGAGTTTTTTTTTGGGTTTTGCTTAGGGTTCTCCTTAAGCTTTCAGAATTTGGTATTTGTGCGTATTGTACTCTCTTTAGTCTTCATATTAGTGAAGTTATTGTTTGTTTTCGCCTGTGGATGTAGGTATGTTTGCTGAACCACGTTAAATATTGTCTCTTGTGTGATTGTTCTTTACTGTTTCTGTTTTCTCATTTTGTTTCCATTCATTGCATACTTAAATCCGATCTGTGTTTCGTTTCGCTGTATTGTTTTGGTACAACAACTCACAACAAATTGGTATAAGAGCTGAAGGTTAGAGCTGCAGATTGAGGGTTCTTTTGTTTTGTGGATTTTGCGATGAAGGCTACAAGGTTCGAGGTTGAGAAGTTCAACGGAAAAAACAGTTATGGCTTATGGCAGGTTAAGGTTGGAGACTAGCTGCTTTAGCAGGGTTTGCACAAGGCATTGAAGGGGAAGCCTACTGGGATGTCAGAAAGTGATTGGGAGGATTACGACTTCAGGGCTAGGACTGTGATCCGTTTGTGCCTTGTGGATGAGGTGCTGTACAATATTCTAACTGAAGATTTTGCAGTGAAGCTTTGGTTAAAGCTTGAAAGCCTTTACATGACGAAATCCCTTATGAATCGTTTCTACCTCAAACAGAAACTGTATACCCTATGAATGCGAGAAGGTATGAGTATTTATGAACATCTTAATGAGTTTAATAAGATTATTTGTCAACCGACAAGTATTTGGTCAAAGCTTAAGGAAGAAGATAAGGCCCTAATCCTTTTGTTTTTGCTTCTTTTATCATATTAGTATCTTGTAACAACTCTGCTCTATGTGAATGATTCTATTGATTTAGAAGAGGTAACAACAACCTTTCTTTCAAATGAGATGAGAAAAATAGGTTTTGTTAATGAGGTTCAGGCTAAGGCTGAAGGCCTGGTTGCTCAGAGGAAGACAAAGGGAAAATGATTTGGTAGATCTCATCAGGATTTTGAGTGCCACTATTGTCATAAGAAATGATACATTAAGGTTAATTGTCCTAAGCTCAAAGAAAAGAAGGAGAATGTTAAATCCACGGATGCGGCTAGCATTGCAGAGGAAGATTTAGATGATGATATGGTTTTGTCTGTCATCGTTGGTGATGATGGCTTTCAGGATATTTGGGTTCTTGATTCTGGTTGTCCTTATCATATGTGTCCTAATAAGGATGCGTTTTCTACCTACAA
>JAOXJP010031974.1:0-16784 GCA_025762735.1 Platanus orientalis | reverse complement strand
GCCAAATTGTTATGGCATGTCCTTTAGCTTGTTCAAAATTATACTTGATCATATGCTAAAGTTTTATGGAAAAAGGCGTGAATTTTACTTTACTCTCATTTTTTATGATTTGCAGCCAAAAGAACAACGATAAGCTCCAGTTACAAGTTTGAATTCATCTTCAATCTTTTATGAGCAGCTTTGGGGATTCTGTTCAGCACATATGGATATGTATTTGTTTGATCGCAGGTTCTTAGACATTCCTTTCTTTTGTATTCATTTTTTGTCCCTTTGACTGCTCTGCTTGAGCCTGTCATACATGAGGCCAGATTTTACAATTTACTCGATAGGGAGGTTAAACCTATTATGCCATTTCTAATATGGAAAAGCATTTTATATTAATGCAAATGTTCGACCAAGACTTATGTAGCAACTTGGAATCAGAGTGCATTTTTTTTTCTGGAAATCCAGTATTGACAGACATTGCTAATTAACAATTAACTTATGGAAGCACTTTTTATGTCTTCCAATTCATGCATTTCAAATTTCTTTTGCATAAGTGACTTAATGAGGGTGGATGGAGTTATCCAAACAGAAATAGCATCTGTAAGACCTTGCTCGTGGAGAGTCACTTCTCAACATTAAACTGCAAATCAAAATCTGATTGGAATTATTTAACAATTTATATCAAGGAGTTCCAACAGTTTAAAACAAAATTAGCTATGGTTTAGATAACAATAATCAACCTTATATTACCAAATATCACTAAATATTTCTTCTTTTTTTCTTTTTCTTTTTTTATAGAGAATATTTTATTAAAAAGAAGAACTCCTCAGTTAACACCAAAAGTGATCACATCACTAAATATTTATAATTTATAGAACACTATGCAAAAATATAGGATATACAAAGGGCATAGATGAGAGAGGGCATAAATAAGGGAAAAAGTGACAAGGACATGATTAAGAGGCTGATGTATGTGTCACCTCGCAAGAGGATCAAGTTCAAGAAATGTGCAACATATGGATTAATTAAAGGGTCTTAGGGGTGGGTTAATAATGTAATAAGGACTTTGTGTCAAGGGTAGATTAGGTTTTATTTTATGCAATGTTGTTTATATAATAAAGTTAAAAGCCATGGAAAATTTGGGGGTTGGGGGGTTGGGTTGTGTGTTGGTCGATAGCTCAATCTTTTGTCATTTAGTGATACTTCAAAGTCAACACAAGGACAACTAAGTTGGTCAACATCCCTGTTTGTGTGAGTTTTTAGGGGTTTAAATTTTATGAAAATTGGTTATTTAGTTGTTTTTAATTCTAGAAAATTTAGTTTTTAGCAAGTCTTGAGTCCCAAGTTTAGGAATTTATAAAATTTTATTTTTAGCAAGTTTCTAATTTTTTAAGTCTCATAAACCTATAAAGAGGCACCCAATGATTTACAATGTAGTGAGTACATGGAATTAGTGAATTGAAATGGCTTTTTCCCCCTTGGGCATTTGTCCTTTCTATCCCCTCCCTCTTTAGGATGTAGCGATATGGCTCCTTAACCTATCCCCTTATTCTTTTCCCCTTTTTGTGGTATGGTTGTGGATTAGTCCCCTGGGCTTTACCCTAGTATTCATATCCTTTTTTTCTTTAATTTATTCTTCTTCTCCTCCTATCATCTTCCTTCTCTTGTATTCATTTTCTCATACTTGCCGCAACATCACATAACTGTAAAAAACCAAGGTGTTGAATTCAGATACTTACAAAACTATAAAGCTCATGACTAGGTTTTTGAAGCTATTTAAGAGATTCAATTACACCTGTTGAAACTAAGGTATTTTCACAATATTCTCTTAGGTTTTCTTCCGCGGTTTGTTCCTCATGCTAATCACTAAAATCTTCTAGAAGATCCTTGCATAATTTTGTGTCTTAAAAAATCATGGGTTTATAACCCATTAAAATCACCCCACTCAAATGACCTATAACCCATTAAAATCACCCCACTCAAATGACCTCTTTTTGGTGATTTTATTTTAGGGGTTTTCTCCCCTACATTTCCCCTTTCTAATCCCTAAATTCCCACTTAAATCCTTTATGTTTTCATCAACTTCTAAAAAATAGCTCTTTATTGTTATAGTTTTTCTTTATTAAAGAAGCATTGTTGATTGGTAAATCCATGGTTTCATATAATTTTACTTATCAAAATGACCTCGAATTTTGTATGGTGATATCTTAGATATACATCTAACCACCTGTAAATTTTCATAATTTTTTACCGCATTAGCAAGGGTATTTTAGTAACTTGTTCGGTATGAAATTTTTAGAAACCCTAAAATAGCATTTATTTCTTCTACTCTCTTCCCTTCTTTACAGCACTATCCTCTGTTAGTTCTATTGAATTGCTCCCCCTTGATTTTTCCTTCATTTTATCAAAGTTTGTGATTACTTGGGTGTGAATTCATTGAATTCTTGGATATTTAAATCTGTCATAGCTTTCGCTATATAATTTTAGGCCCAGATCAACAAGATATACAAGCCTAGAATGCCCCACATCAGTTTGCCATCAAAACTTGTGATATCCTGTATCGAATTGGTATTAGAGCCAGGTTGCAACTAACCCTTATCTAATTGTAGTTCCAATAAACCATTGCAATTAAGTTCATACGAATCATTAGAGTTTTATGGCTCATATTTATATGATTATTAAGTGTTGTTACATAATGACGACGAGGAAGATGTAAATAACAAACTTGATTATGTGATGGATGTTAGGTATTTTCTTGTATCATCAATTTCCATTCAAAAATCTTGTAAGTACATGTATAGACTGTGGTCAATGTATTGGACTGAGTATATAATTGTAAATTTATGTAAGTCCATGTCAAGTATAGTCAATGCTTCAAAAAGATTATAAAGCCATGAAGACCACAAGCCTCAGAGAGACTCAAACTATAATAAAGATCAAGAAGTCTTAAGCAATACAACCTCAAGAAGCCAAGCCAACACATATAGGTAAATTGGTAAAGTTTTGTAAGTGGGGGTTTGGGAAAGAACCATAGGATGGCTTAGGTTGACCTAAACCATGTGAGAAGGTCTCACCAAGGGTGGACCAAAGGGAGGACCCAAATTGGCAAAAACTAAGAAAAATAAAATGTGAAAAGTGGTCAAACTTAAAATGGTCATAACTTTTGATCCCGATGTCTACTTAGGTTCCGTAAGTACTCAAAATGATCGGCTCGATGAGCAATTTTTGAAAATAAGCTATTTTTTATTTAAGTGCTTGAAAATATATTCAAGCACTCGAATAGTGCCAAAAATGGAAAATCTCCATAATTACTAGTTTAAAATGGCTAGTTTTTTACTAGTTGGAAAAGAGTCGTTGGGGGATTCTAAAGTGCTCTTTTATCGCTCTATAAATAGGGGATAAAACTCCAATGGCTTGTTCAACTTGGGTGAATGAATTGATAGTAAGATCTCTCTTGAATCAATCCAAAGTGTGAGACTTTGAGCAAAAATAGCCATACTCTTATGAGCCTATGACCTTGAGTTTGAGCCAATAGTAAAATCCCATTGAGGTATTGTTGATAGTTTCTTTTACTCATAATTACATTACTTGAGAGCTTTGGGGGTGATTCTTACAATCAAACCGGCTTATACAAGCATCAAGGAGGAAGTTCTACATACTTTATCAACACTTCAACGTGTTAACAACCTTCACTAGAGTTACCGGAAGCAGATTATCTTCACACTTGTCGAAACTAAGTGAAACATAGTCCATTGGTGTCACTGGATGGAGCACGCTCATCAAAGTCATTAAGAGCATATTTACATGGGAGTGGATTTTATGGAACTTGTAAGTGAATCTTCGGGTTTATAAATTTCTCTGCAATAGTTTAGGATAACTATTAATAAAAATTAAATAGGCTTAGGGGAGCCGGTTGGAAAGTGGACGTAGGCTTAGAGTGTTGAACCACTATAAATCATTGTGTTGTGTGTGTTTTCATTTCATCCTATCTTGTGTTTTATGATTATTTCATTCATGCAAGTTTCTCAATATATTAAGTGACTCTCACCAAGGTTAAAGTAAAAGAATTAATCAAGCAACCTTAGGGAATTTATCAATTCATCTATAACACTATAGTGCATGACGGAGAGTAGTGGTCTATGATAACTTCATAGATATTTGATTTACTTGATAGAATATTCTATTGCATATTAAAGTAAAGAATTAAGTAAATCAAAATGTGGACTTAATAGTTAAAGAATTTTAAATAAGTGTAAAGGTCCTATGCACCCCCTCTAAGATCTCATTTTGAATATTTTAATTGGTATTAGAGCATACATTGGTTTTTCAATGGATGCGATATTAGCTTTTGAGTAGAAATATGTGTTAAAAGATCACCATTCTTGAACATAAGAATTAGTAAAGATTATTGATCAAATCACATATTAAAATATGTTTTCTCATCATCACCATATGAATCTCTGACATCTAATCACAAAGGAAGTTTAGAATTACCTCAATCAATTAACCGAACATAAGAATCCAATCTAACCTGATCTTCAAAGAATCCACACCTGCTATAGAATTCCCTATGCTTCTCCCATTTCCAAAAAAATTACAAGACCCTATATGAACGTGGGTACCTCTATTTATAAAGTATTTTGAGAAGTTAAAGTAACCTTAGGGGGTATAGGATTCTTATCATTAGGTTGCGGGACCTAGTATCCTTAATTAAGTCAAATTGTATTAAGGACACTCTATCTTTTATTAATTACAAACTGGCACACCACTAATTGCAATAATCCTTGTTACATATTAAAACTGAACTCCTAAAAATAAGAAAATAACAATGAGGCTCTTCTTTACAGATATTTCACAAATATGTCATTCCACTTCACAATATTTCTTAATGACCTTCAGGATGATAAAACCTATGGTCATTAGAACATTATCATTAAGAACTTAATGAATCAATTGGATATTTGAAAATATTTATTTGATAAATCTTTTTTAAAATTAAATATATAAAATATAATATAGTTTTGAAAACATTTGACAAATACTTTATCAAAAACCACTAGTCAGATTTTTATGTCCAATTAAATCACATATTTCTTAAACTGAATATTCTCCCACTTAAGGGCAGTGGATGCAAATACTTAACAAGGAATGTTAGAACAGAGAAATACAAAAAATCTGACTAGTGGATACAAAAAATCCACTTAAGGGCAGTGGATTCCTTGTTAGGTATTTGCATCCACTCAAGTACCATGTAAGGTATCCAAACTACCCATGATATAGCCTCCAATTAGGTATCATTGGTTGGTAGCTCAAAATAACTAACATAACAACTTAGAGAAATACAAACCCGTAAGATCTAAGGATGAGTCTATAAATATGAATAACACTTATCCTGAGAGTGATATTTTACCAAATGTGTTTATAATAGATCCCTTTAATGCATTTATATAGTGCATGTACATGTAAGCTTAGAGTATCACTCTAGTGACTGAGATTACATTACTCCATCATATGGTAGTTCTACATGTAGCAACCCTATAAGTGACGTGTCAAACATCACCCATAGCTATAAACTTTCAGGTCTATAAAACTGGATTATCAGATTTCTCCACACATTCCAATGTGTCTGACATCTTACTATGTTACCCGAGGACCACTTATCTCATTTCATGAGATCAAATAATTACTCATATAAAGAAACAAATACATGTGATGATAGAATAAATAATAATTATTAATTAATTAATCATGCCTATATTTTATGTGAATGGTTTTGTTATGACACATATTTCCAATAATATGATCGTAATCTTAGTTATGATAAAAGAATGTCTCTTATACTTCTAACTAAATTTGAGCTCCTTATTCATAGACTTCGTGACTTTAAAGTGTAGAGGCTAGAATGAAAACATTATATATTTTATGATTATTTTCGTAATGAGATATTTAGTTGGACAGAAAGGCGAGTAAACATTGCAAAGCCACTTGAAATTAATGACATGCCAGATAAAGTCACTACAAAAATTGATCATAATGTGTTAATCACTGAGCCTCGTGACGAACATCCATTCAAAGTAGAAGCTACACAAGAAGAAGATTCGTTCATCAATGCTGAAACCATAGTTTTAAAAAACAAACCGGACCTGACAGACCGACTATTTAACCAAAATTAGACCCCTAAACAATTCTATATAAGCTCAAAACCATAATCTACTTAAAAACCGTATACAAACCAACCGGTTTTGCAATCTTTTACGAACCCGATTATAATAAAACCAATCAGTTTTTACTTTGTTTTGGCAAATTAAGAAAAAAAAAGTTAGCAATGTGTATTTTCGAATTCAAATTCCACCATCCATGAATTGTTTTATTTTTTGGTATGTCTGAACATTATAAACTTGATCCTAAGCCTTTTATTGCATTGTGAATTGTTTTATTTTTTTGTATTTTATTTCATTTCACTTATGTTTAAAGCGAATTTTGGTTGACCTTAACTGTTTATACTATTGGTTCGAATGTCAATCCAATTCTCAAAACTATGGCTAAAACTCCTGAGGATGATCAACCAGTACATTCCTCGTTTGAAGCCAAAACGAAGCCCAAGACCAACCATGTGCCAAAGTATGACTAACTTCCAAGACAAGCGAGAACAAGGAAGAGACCAAGAAGGCAAGTTCATACAAGACCTAGATCTTATGTCCTTAAATATATTTTAATCTCTATTGTAGACTCCATAAAGAATCTTCACGAGGATATATGATAGAGATTAAAGACTTCTAAATTCGAGGGCGAATTTCTCCCCACCCCGAGATAATGATGCAGACATGATTAAGAGGTTGATATATGTTTCACTCGACAAGAGGATCAAGTTAAAGAAGTATGTAACATATGTATTAATTAAAAGGATCTTAAGGGTGGGATAATAATGTAATAAGATCTTTTGTGTCAAGAGTAGTTTAAGTTTTAGTTTAGCAATGTTATTTATGTAATGAGGCTAAAATTCAAGGGCAATTTGAGACTTTTTGTGTGTTGGTCAACATCTCATTGTTTGTCATTTAATGAGGCTCTCAAGTTCACATGAGGGGCCCACAACCAAGTTGGTCGACAACCCCTATTTGTGTGGGTTTTTAGTGGTTTAAATTTTTAAAAAGTTGGTTTTTTTTTTTTTGGTAGAAAGGAAAGTTGGTTATTTAGAAGTCTTAAATTTTATGAAAGTTATTTTAGAAGTCTAATAGTTTTTAGCAAGTATCGAGTCTCAATTATAGGAAACTACAAGTTTATATTTTTAGTAAGTTTATAAATTTGTAAGTCTTGTAAACCTATAAAGAGGCAACCAATGATTTGCAATGTAATGAAAATGGGAATTAGTGAATTGAATTGAGTTTTTTTTTTTTTCCGTGGGTGTGTATCCCTATAACACCCCGCACTAGGATGCACATATTACTATACACGTGTCACATTTAGAATGGTTACACATGTTATATAAGTTCGGTACACATATAAGACCACTTAAATGCATATATGTTGATATGAACATTAGCATAAATTTAGAGAAGCATCAACGAAAATATAAAAAGAACATGTGAGTAAAACTTATGGCCTTGGATAGGTATGGGAGTTTAGAGTTCAATGCAACAATGATGATCGATTAGGTGTTTCCTATATGATGTTATGGTTGTCTTCGTAAAAGGCAACAAAGCTGGAATTTTTTTTTTTGAATGACGAGTCATGGAGACCTGAATGACCAGTCATAACCATCCATCAGACATGATGGAAATACGAGTCTCTTCTTGACTGGTCATACAAGACCCATGACCAGTTATGCTGGGCAAAATGTTGAAACACGATTTTTTTCTACGATTTTTCTTGGTTTTTTTTATTTGAAAAGTTCCTAAATCAAAGTGGAAAGTTCACAAACAAAGTGTAGCTCTTCTAGGGAGTATGTAAGGGATAGTTCTTGATCTAATCAAATACAAAAACACAAAGAATAAAGCAAGGATCAAGATGAAGATAATCAATGAGGAAAAGCTAGGTTTTGCTAAAGTTTTAGAAATTCTTCTAAAGAACAAAGATATGAACAATTTTTGTACACCAATAGGTAAGAGAACATGTAAACTATTGTTTTGTTTTGAATTCATGGGTTCTTAGATTCATGCTATTTCATTTTGTAAAAGTTTTTTGATTGTTTTGTTCTAGATTTGAATCGTTTTAAATTATTAAAAGCTTGTTTATAAGGAAAATTTGTTTTGTGAAAATACATATAAACTATTGTTTTGTTTTGATTCTATAGGTTCCTAAATCCTTGTTAATCTTGTTTTGCAAAAGATTTTTATCATTTTGTTTGGATTTGAATCATTTTAAGTTCTTAAAAGCTCGTTTAGTAAAGAAAAAATTATTTTGTAAGAATATAGTTAAACTATGATTCTTTTCATTCTTAGGTTCATAGATCCTTGCTATTCTATTGTTTTGAAACTGTTTTGTAAATGATTTTAATCATTTTTCATTGATTTTGATTTGCCTAAAGTCTAAAAACATAGTTTTTAAAAGTGATAAATTGATTTTGTAAGAATATGATTAATTAGTGGATTGTTTTCAATTTTTTAAGATCCTAGAGTACTTTAATATCTGTTTTGAATCCATTTGTACTATATTTTTAAAGAATCTCAAGAGTTTTTGAAAGAGTATTTTGTTCTTAATCATGAAATAACTATTCTATGATTTGTTTTGAATTTGTTAATATTTTTAAAAGTATATATTTATTGGTTTGCAAATAAACTTATATGTTTGTTTTCAAATTTGAATATTATATATTTTTAAGAGTGATTTAAAATTTTGATTTGTAAAAGAAAGAGCTTAGACTTCAAGGAATCTGTATTCTCATCAGTTTTGTAATTTTATAAAAATGTTCTATAATTCTATGTTTAGGTGGATCAAACATCTTTGATTTAAAATTATTATAAATCTGTTTACTTTCTATTATTATTTATCACATGTTTTTGTACTGCTATTGGATATATATATATTTTCTGTTATAAGCCACTATTTGTCATTAAGGGAGATATTTGATGATAGCCATCACACCTGGTTTATGGTGTGAATTATTTGGCCCTTTACACCGAATATTAAATGGTGTATGTGTCCGGCTCTTCTCACCGAAGATTAAATGGTGCGTCTAACTCTTCTCAATGGAGATTAAATGGTGTGTCTAACCCTTCTCAATAGAGATTAAATGGTTTTCTAACCATTCTTATTGGGGATTAAATGATATGTATGGCCCTTTTCATCGAGGATTAAATGGTGTAACTATTATCTGTATTGGCTTATACGTCTGATTTGTATGTTCTGTTAAGTTTAATTTTGTTATATGAATCTATTCTTATTTGCTTTGCTTTGTTCTATTTCAGACCACTCACATGTATCTATTTTTTATTGTTTTCAGTTCAGTATCTATTTTACCATTATTATATATTTAGATTGTTCAGTTTCATATTTTGTTAAAAGTATACAACTATATATTTTGTTTTTGATTCGTGCTAAGCCTTGATTCAATGCTCTTTTAGTTTATTGTTTTCTTATTGAGTTTGTCAAGCTTACCCCAATTTGACACCGCTGATGATGAGGAGGTAGGTACATAGCAGTTTGGTTAAAAATGAACTAGAGATTCAAATGGAGTTTATCTACTTCAATTATTTCAGTTTAGAGACATGACATTATTTTCAGTCCAATTATTTTATTTTAGTTTTAAATTGAAAGAGTGTAATAGGTAGTGGATTTCAGTATTTAGATTGGTTATTGAATTTTAGTTAGTTTTATGAGAATGTCAGACTATTGATTTATTTGAATGGGAATGTCAGACTATGGTTTATAGAATATGAGATTTTTAGATAGATTGGACTTAAAAGAATGTAAAAGATTATGTTTTAAATATACAATTCCATTGCATATGAATGAAAAAGAAAAAAAATGAAAATTTTATAGGCTATATAAAGGATTTAATTGAATGTGTTAGTCACATGCCAAAATTCATGGCCTTACTGGTATGGGTTTTGAGGCCATGAATTTTGGGGCGCGACACATTCTATTCATGTATGTCCATGTTGAAGATTTGACTTGATTTGCAACATGTAGGAAACTACGACCCTGTGTATGTCCTTCAGTTGCAATGTGGGTTATGGGCACAAAAGCATTGGGTGCTATTAAATTATATTGAAGGCATGGAAAGTAAAGATCAGTCTTTAAAAAGTTAGATTGGTTCGAAAGTTTACAAATTTGAGTTATTTGGTAACTCATTTCTAGTTACCAATTGATTAGTATAAAAATATATTAATATTCAAAAATAACATAAAATACAAAAGAATAAGAAAATATATATAGTTTCATACAAAATGGTCTTAAAACCAAGTTACTCGACTGAGTTACACCAAATTGAAGTCAGTAGAGTTGAGTATAACTTGGTTGAGTTTTTTCAAATAACCAATTGGTTTCAAAATACTAAAAAATTAGAGAGGTAGAATTTGGTCTCGATGGAGGAGAGAGAAAGGAGAAAGAGGAAGGAGGTGGGTTCATCAGCCAAGGAGAGAGAGTGCACGAGAGCAAGAACCTTACAAAAATTTTCACGCTTAAAAACTTTTCAATGATATGCAAAGACATGCCACAAATAATTTCTAACATAAACAACATGTAAGGAATGATGTGAATAATTTCTAACATATACGACATGCAAATGCATGTTGTGAATAGTTTCTAACATAGAAGACAGGCTAATGCATGCTGTAATAAGTGTATTAACAATGTTTCCAAAAATAATGTTGTTAAAATAAACTTAATTGTAGATACTAACAACAACAACAACAAACAACCTTATCCCAACTATTGTAGATATTAACGACGTTCAAAATAGAACGTTGTAAATACTCATTATTTATAGCGTTCATTGTTTGAACATAGTTAATGTCATGCTGTAAATACTCATTTTTGTTGTAGTATTATCTATTAAAAAATACCCACCAACAAAAATTTCTATAATTATTATATTGCCTAAGTATTACTATTCTAAACGATCAATGATGCACATGTGTAAAGAGACACCTACTCAAGAATGGCTTAAACAATTATACTATTACTATATTGGTATTTTAATATCATCACACATAACTACTCATGACTATGGTGAACAAAGTAGAAATGCAAAGTGAAAAAAAATCATATAATTTAATACTATATACACTTTTGCACATCTAGACCCTTATTACTTGGGTAACAAATAAGTGCCAAAATACGGACATATTTCTTGTAAATGTTGAAAGTACTTTATTGACCTAATACATCCTTTAAGAGAAAACACTAAAGGTGATGAAGAAGTTTGCTTATAAAGCTATAGGTTTGAACTTTCAATTAGTAAGCTATAAGAGATTTAAGCTCATCTTCCACATGCACACTTTCAAGAATGTAGTAAACTAGTAAATTTTCTCAATTGGGCTTTATTTTCATTATAGTTCTTTTAAATTTATTTCTTTTTTGTTCTCTTTCTTGCTATTTTTGTAACATATGTATAATTTGAAGAGTACAATGAAAGTACTTCTACCATTTTTAAAAAATATTATAATCTTAAAGTTCCTTATATGTGTGTGTACATAAAAGGAAAAAATGTTCAAAATTGATATAATTTAATAACTCAAAAACACAATTAAGTATAGAATGACTAAGAAAATCTTAAATCAACATGATGTTTATCATAAATATGGGTTTTACAACCACAAATGGAGAACCCAAGTATAATGTAATTGAACTAAAATAACTAAAGAGGTCTCAAATCAATACGATGATGATCATAAACATGGGTTTTAGTACCAAAAATAAGAAATATAGAACAAAGGTACCAAAAAAGAGAAACACAAGTCATAAAACACTACATTTCATTACAACCAAAAAATTTAAAACATGAAAGCCATAGTCTTACAAGAAGAATTTAAGATACAAAAAGAGCCTACACTGGTAAAGATAAAGTAAAAAATAGATAAATTAAAAAGAAATAAAATACACATAGTAGATAAAACTATGAGACTTTGTTTACTCAACATGTTCAAGTAATCAAATCTTTACTAAACTTATGTCTGTTTCTGTAAGATGATAAAAATTTAAGGACAAAATTTCACAAATCACTAGTTTTTTTTTTAAAAAAACTTTTAACATTAAGTTTTTGTAAAACACCCAAAATGGGAAAAATCAGACATATTACTTTCCACAAGGAAAGCTAGAATTCTCATATCCCTACAATGAATAATGTTAATGTATTTAGATTAAAATGTATTTCCATTTCAGCAACATATATTCTTATTTCAGTTTCATAATAAGAGGATTTGAAAATAATCAAATGACCTCCATTTTCACTTGGTCACGAAGGAGGACCAACTGAAGAAGAATCCAACCCCAATACCTTAGAATAATAATAATAACAATAAGAAGATGAAGTTTGAATTCTTCAAGGTTTATAATCTCAACCATGACCAAGGATACCGCCACAATTACTTCTCTAACCACATTAAATCCTTGTCTTCTTAGAAGAGGTTTAAAAGAAGAAGAAGAAGAACAAGAAAGAAAGTTGAACAGAG
This sequence comes from Platanus orientalis, assembly GCA_025762735.1. Classification (NCBI taxonomy): domain Eukaryota; kingdom Viridiplantae; phylum Streptophyta; class Magnoliopsida; order Proteales; family Platanaceae; genus Platanus; species Platanus orientalis. The sequence continues at coordinate 4,188 of JAOXJP010031974.1, read as the reverse complement.
TGAATAAACGTAAAGGAAGGCGATGAAGAAAAAACACACAAAAAAGTCAAGAAAGACGAAGAAGTGGAATCATCTTGATACCAGTAAAATCAAGTCGTTAGATTGCATCCTAAGCACTAACATTTAGCAACATTCAATACGGTGAGGCTAAAGGCATATTTTCTAGTAAAGAACATATGCTAGGACATGAATCATTCACAAATATACAGTCATGGGGTTCAAGTTTATGAGTTTAATTGATTTTTATGCTCTAAAACATCCTTAAATCAAAATGAAATTGTGATAACAGAGCTAGTTCTTTGAACTCAAGATAAGTAAAAAAGAAGAGAGAGAGAGAGACAGAGAGAGAGAGAGAGAGAGAGAGATTTGCTTTCGTTTCGGGTTTACCTTTATACAAACCCTGCTAGCTACCAATCAATAATCATGATATAAAACAACATACAAATAAAGATGATGAGTTAAAAGAAAATAAAAGAAAGAGTAGAAGAGAGTAGGTGAAAAAGAAGAGAAGTCGTGAAGAAGATAGATGAAAGCATTGGAAAATGAAGTAATTATATATGCAGGTCTTGATACATGAGATGACTCTTCATTTACACGAGTGTTATCAAGATTTATTTAAAATAAAATAATTTTGAAATAAAAAATGAAGAAACTATCCACATGCCAAATGGTTACCGAAGTTTAGATATTATTATGGATGTATCATTATACCATTTGATATAATATCATCTTATTATTTTCTAATTTTGATGATGATATCAAGTTATTATTTATAGTTTTTATTGTATGACCTTATTGTAAATGTGATACAACAGTATTATGAATGTAGATAATATGATTTTTTTTCATTGCATATAGTTAATTATATGTATATAATTTCATTTTTTATAACATGTTTTTGAAAATACTTAAACATGAACCATGCATATATACTACCTACCATATATTAAAATGCTGCCTATAATATTATTTTTACACAAAATGTTATTAAGACTTCTATATATATATATATATATATATTTTAAAAACACTATTTGATAGTTCTATGTCTTTTAAAAATTATTCATCTACATTGATATTTAAGAGACAAGAGAAACAAAAAAAAAAAACTATATTACAGATATGTTGAACCATATGTAATATTGTTGTAAATCTCATGGTCAAAACTCTCATATGTAAGTGTCCTTGCCATGTCAAGAAAAAGACCACAAGTGAAGAGGTGCAAATGGATCAAAGACTTGAAGCCCAAAACCCGGATTTAAAGGTATAAAATCATGCATGCATCATAAGAGTATTGTGAGTTTGAATTGACCAAAATATACATCTCTTCATGCATGAAACAATAAAAAAATTTCAAGCTATAAGTGCTAGAGAATGACTAATGTAAGGAATTATAAGTGCAGATCAAGTTGTCAAATCAATTACAGTATTTGTAATCGGTTACAACTCCATTCAATTACAAATACCACAATTGATTGTAGGTCAAATCAATTACAAATACTATAATTGATTTGAACACTGACTAAAACAGAAAAGGAGGCCTCGAACACTTAACCCCATGATTGTAATCGATCGCAAAAAGGATTGCAAGAACCCAATTTTTTAGGGTGTAATTGATTGTATAATTTGTAACCAATTATAAATATTACAATCGGTTATAAGTGTGAATCTAAGAAAAAAATATAATTCCATTTTGAAATTGTGGTATAGATTAATTGTACGTTTTAAAAGATTTTAATCCAACATAGGAAAGGGGTCCATGACCCCTATAAGAGAGAAACTACTTCAAGCCATTTTAGAGAGTGTCCAAAAGTGAACCTCCTTCCTCTTTCACTGTTTTAAGTTGTAAAAGCCTACTCCTCAACTGAAAATTGTTCTCTAGCTTCTATTCTTCTCTTTCAAGTTCACATATCTATAAAGAAGAGATCTTTGTGGGTTCTCCCAAGTGAAAACCCTTGTGTAGCCTAGCTCAAGGAGCTCAAGAGCTAAAGATTGAAGTGATGTGGGTGTACTAAGGCATATTAACTCTATAAAGAGCACTTCCACTGTGTGCTACCAGCAACATCAGCCAAACTATGGTAATATTGTTAACTTTTGCATTCATTTTCATTTACATTTATATTTGCATTTCTTTTCTTCCACCAAGACACTGAAAGTAGTACACACTCGTCAAAGATACCAAGTATTGTTGGTTAGCTTACTTGTGTGTAAATAGTTGGGTTTTATGTGTTTTAACTTAATTTGGAATAGTATCTAAATGAAATATACTTAAGCTCAGTGGTGAGTTTTAGAAGAGTGGACGTAGGCCCTCATGCCGAACCACTATAAATTTTGCATTGTGGATTGAATGGGTGATTGTTTCTCTCTTTACTTTTGTACTCATAGCTAATATTACTCATTACGTGATTATTTAAAAGCTGGAATAAGCACATTGTTACACATACACACTTGGACTAATTTTAAGACGATTAAAATCATTCCTAACATTGTCAAAAAATTATAGAATAATTTAAATATCCTATTCACCCCCCTCTAGGATACTATTATAAAGAATTTCAACATATATTATAGTACCATGATTTTTTATGTTATATAAGCTTGAATTTGATTAATAAAGCCAATATTTTGATTCATTGGGTACTTGATCTTCTATTCTTTGTTGTCTTTTTATAACATTATTTATGAATGAGGTATGATATCCATGGGTTAATATAGATATTATTCCCTACTTTTAAATATCTCTTTTCAAAATCTGAACCCAATCTTAAGACTAAAACAAAAAAAGATTCTCTTAAAGATATATAATTTAACTTTGCATCCTTTCACACTCTTCATTATTGTGTGATAAGGTAAATTAAAATTGGATACAATTTTATAATTACCAAATTGTAATAGGTATAGTATGGCACATTCTAAGGTATTTTATGATAAAAATCTTTATTTAAAATAATAAAATAAAAATCTTGTAAACTATATAAAGCCCATACAATATTTAAAATCTTATAGTTCTAGTTATATACCCAATATCTCTGATATTTGAAAAAATGCTTTTTTTTTAAAATTTAAATAACATATTATTTTTCAACATTAAACTAATGATATATGAATAAATATCCTTACAATTGAACATCATTTCTATATTTACAATACATCTTATTAAATTATAAATTGTTTCTTGACTATATTTTATTATACTAACTTCTTATGTTTATATATAGTATTAAGTTACAAATAATTATAATATTCATGTAATTTTAAACTTTGTATATGAAGCTAATCAAAATCAGTTTATATAGATTTTATATATTGAAGATAGAAGCTATGTGATTTATAATTTTTTAACTATACAAAAGAACTGTTCTAAACAGTATGGAATCATTAACATGACTTTTTAATTTTAAAAAATAAATATAAAATAAGTCTATTTTCACTTTTATATATAACCATATTTTATTATTTAATAGTACTTATAATAAAATGTTAATAACCATGTTAATTAGTATAGATATGTATATTTAAATTTAGAAAACAAAATCTTTTAATATGTTCATTTTAATGATCTACATTTATTTTGAAGAGTTATCTCCAATAAGTTTCATTGTTCTTAATTGACTAATTATTACTGCACTCAAAATCTATACACAGACTAGTGAGCGGACACATCAGTGCTAAAAAGTGTGCCCCTAGTCTGTACACATGCATTGTGCACGGATTTTGAGTGCACAAAAATCAGACCCCTATTAATGGTATTGCTATACCTTTTATAAAAATAACTTTGCTAAATGAATTTTTTTTTAAATTATATTTACATCAATAAGAATAATTATTAATATATTTATGTATCAACTTATTTGTTACTAAACTGATTATATATTATTTATAAAAATAACTTTTCCAAATTTATATACTTGTTTTATTGATTCAGTTACTAGTATCAATAAAACAAGTATATAAATTTTGAACAAAAAATGTGATTTTAATTCAAAATGATATATGTGATAATATGACTTACAATTTTTTTTTTTTTTTTTGCTATGTTACTTAATTTCAAATCATTTATTATATCCCCATATATAGTGAATTTGTGTATAATGTTACATTGATTAAATGTAAATATCATTATTTTTAAAATTTTATAGAAACTATTTTAATATAATATTTTTATTATATATTGGATTACATGTAGAC
>JAOXJP010031953.1:0-16784 GCA_025762735.1 Platanus orientalis | reverse complement strand
TAAATCCTATTCACCCCCCCCTCTAGGATTAAAATTGGACTTTCATAGGATGCTTTGATCGTAATAGCACAATTGAAAATGGATTCTGATAAGTGTAGGTAGGGGTAATTTGGGTTTAACTGACCCTAAAATCTCTTAAACACGTATGGGAAGGGAAAAATGATAATATTGGTTTCAAGACCTTCAGATAAAAGATAACCATCAGGTTTTATGAAGTAAATGTTCAAACTATTCTCAAAACTGAAACTTGGGTAGGAAATCGCACTCAAAACCCTTTTTAAGTAAATGGTAAATCTTTGCTAGAACTATTACTAGGGTTGGCTATGTTTGCTGTGGAAAACTAATGGGTCACAAAGTATTAATGCCTAAGAGTATCAGAGACATAGGAACTGATAGTCTGGTATTTGGATTCTGGGGCAATTCTCAAGAGCCTTTCGAAGGGGGATCACTTAGTGAAAATACACAACCCTAATTTGCGGGAAAATGAGGAATTAAGCTAACATGGGTCTATAACTGACTTTTTCCAAGAGACAGGCTTTCAAGGGTAGGGAAAAACTTGACAAAATGGCCTTGACCTTGCAAATTTTGGGTCTCGGGGGAACTCATGGGGGTTCACCGAGTTTCAAAGCTAGTTAAGGGTGTTTTGACTTGATTAAGAGAGAATGGGGTGATTGAGGCATGTTAAGTTTTCTAATGAAATGATTCAAGGAGATAGTATTTTGAGGGCATTAGAGCTACCAAAAGATGGCCATTTACCAACTGAATTTTGGATCTTTGGTGAATTTCTAGGAGTCAATTAAAGGCCTGATAGTCATCCAAAATGTTCTAACTTATTTCAAAAAAATTGAAAAGTTAGAGTAGATTAAATCTACCAATGACTCTGGTCGATAAATGGTTTTCCAAAGGTAATAAAAATCTTGAGGAATGGTCATTGACTATTCAAAATTTGGTTGTTCAAGGAGCTCCTAAGGGCTTACCGAGGGTCAAATACAGCTAAAATTGTCTTAGTTTGACTTAGGTAATTTTGAAGAGATTGGGGTAGGTATATGCCAAAAATGGATTTGATCAAGAGATAGTTTATCAAATATATGTCAAAACCTAAACAACAGCCACTAACTATTCTGAATTTAGATGTCCAAGGATCTCTTGAGAGCTCACCAAGGGTTAAATACAAACCAAAATATCCTGATATTGAAATATTGGCAGTTATCCGACTTGCCAAGGACCTACCTCGTTAGACAGCTTTTTGAAGATAATTAAGATTAAAGTGTGTAAGATCTAACTGGTATTCTTTTGGCTGATGGGAAAAGCTTTAGGGGCTTACTAGGATCCAAATTATATGAAAATGAGTTATTTGAGAGTATGAGGAAAAAATGGTAATTTCTTAGCCTAAGATGCTTCACTACGACAAGGCTTATGAAGGTTGGAGAGTTCTGAAAAAAAAATGAGGTTGGTAGTTTAGAGTTTAAACCCTTGTAGTCCTATTGATGCTTCCCGAAAAATTAGGGTTTAACTGAAAAATGTTTCACAATTGAAATATCCAGGGAAGACTTCTCAAGGGATGTTTAACCACCTAGAGTCCAGGCTTGATCTCCCTAAACTGGGGTTTCCTAAGGTCTCATCCTAAACACTACTTTGATGAGCTTACTAAGTCCATTAATTGACCCGAGTCAAAATTTAGGTGTTGATAGTTGTATTGAGTGCATGCAAAAAAATAAGTATAATTAATGCTTGAAGATCACAAGAGGGGTGTGAGTAGATTAAAAAATCACCTTGTCCTCTCGAGGAGAGATGTCAAATCATTCCTAGAAGCACCTAAGTAGTTGATGTTGGATATGTAGACACACTTGAGGGAGGCTCAAAAGAAAATGCATTGAAAAAGAAAGAGAAATAGTTATTGCAGGATGAGCTTAGGGTGTCTAGTTGACATGAGGATGCCTATGGCTATAATGGTATGAATATGCTAGAGAGAAAGCAATTAATGGTAGCAATGAAAGAGAGTAAAAGGTATGCACTTACTGAGGAGGTGAAGAGATTCATTATTTTTTACCCTCCCACTAAAATAGGAGGGGATAGGTTCCCAGTATCACCTTAGAGGGGGTTCGGGATGCTGATCACGATTTACTTTTGGGAGGAGTGGCACCATGAGAGAGCCTATAAAGATAAAGAAAGAGAAGTCATACTATGAAAAGGAGAAAGCCACATCTAGGTGGCAATCGGTAGATCAGAGTGAGCATAGAAAAAAGGGTGTAAATTGTACAAGAATTAAAGATATGTTCAGGAAGAAAGAAGAAGTGGAGGTAGGGAAAGGAGTACGCAAGTGGATGGTCCACACAAGTATCCCATTCTTTGTAATATAAAACTCATACTTCTAAATCATGTGTGATTCTAATGCAGAGACAAGGCCAACAATACAATGCCTCAACCTATATCCACTAAAAAAATTTTATCTTCCTAAAGAAGTGGATGAAGTAAAAAATTATATTCAAAGTTTAAGAGGAATTAGTCTAAATATGGATCCACCATCATGTGTGCTAGATGGACTATGAAGACAAAGAATCCATTGATGAATTTTATGGTATATAGCAATAAGAATATATATCATAGTCCACAAATCAATGGATGGCATGATCCATTCAAAGACAAAGAAGTACATATTTAGACTTATAGGTCAAGTGGTAGAAGAGGTGGGTGAACAAAATGTTGTCCAGATTGTGACGGATAATGTGACAACATTTTAAGCCAGAAGGGAGGTGCTTATGTGAAAGAGGTAGCACTTGTATTGGACTTCTTATGCTACACATTGTCTCTACCTCATGTTAGAAGATATTGAGAAATTAAAAAACATAAAAGAGACTATTACCAAAGGCAGTAAATAACTAGTCTCATTTACAACAATACGCAAGCAGTAAATCATATGAAGGATAATTATACAAGAGGCCACGACTTACTATATCCAAAGATCACCTGGTTTGCAACAAAGCGCATGGCTTTGAAGAGCCTTTTGAGACATAAACATGCTTTCCAGAGATATTTCACTGATGAGTTGTTATTAAAATTTATTGGAATAAAAGAGAAGAAGAATGATTAATTATAAAAGTATGCAATAATGTTCTAACTAACTCTTTTTAGTGTAAAGTTGATGAGGTATGTAGGGTGATGGAACTTCTTGTAAATGTTCACTACAAAAAAAATTAGGTTTTAGTGGCGATTTTTTAGCGACTGCTAGGAAAAACCACAACTAAATACCTTAATCAATGGTGGTTAGAAAAACTGCTTCTAATAGTTCACTATTAGTGGCGTTTAGTAAAAATGGCCACTAATAATATATTATTAGTGGCGCTTTTCATGGTATGGTTTTGCATGGAGGTTTATGGTACAGAGGTTTTAGCGGTGGTTGTAGAGAAAACGCTGGTAAATATCTTACTTTAATTAAGTATTAGTGGGGGTTCTTGGTCAACCACCATTAATAATATTAATTTAGTGTTAGTTTGATTTATAATATTATAATTAACAGTGGTTTTGCTAACAGTCATTATATTTTACATAGTTTTCTCTTCCCCCTCTCTTCCCGTTAAAGTTCATTAGTGCGCAAGCAGGTTCTTCTCCTCTCTTTTGATTAGGGCACGACTTAAACCAGATTTCTCTCTTCCCCTCTCTCCCCGTTGTAGAGCCGGATTTCTCTCTTCTCCTCCCTTCCGATTTTTCTTTGGCATCTGTTCTTCCTCCTCCGGCGATCGAGACGAGCTCAAAGAGTTTTCTTAAGGCCTCTATTCGGTACATTTTTCTCTCAAATTGAGGCGAGGCAAGCTCTATCTCTCTTGTTATTTTTATGTTTGCTCATTAGTGCCTTTTTATCTGATTTATAGATAGTTACATGTGCCTACTCAAAGGGATTTCTTATCCCGTTCGGTACATTTTTCTCAATCTATGGACAATTTTTTTTTTTTTTTTATGTTGTCTAAAGTATGGATTTTTTATTTAAGGTTTTGTTATCTGGTTACATGGGGTCTGAAGATGGTCTTTCGATTTTTAAGGATTTGTTGTTCATTTTCATTGAATCAAAAGTATTATTATTTTTAAACCTAGCTTTCATCGGAAAAGTCTTCGGCTTGTTTTTGTTTTTTACTTGCCCCTAGTTGAAGATTGGGTTATTGTTGTGTTTTCGTTTACACTTGCTTCTATGGATTCTGCAGATTAATCTGATATTGAACTATGGTGATTTCTCGTCTACGCTCATGTTTCATCATAGTGTAATTTATTGCGGGTATCCCTTTATCTGCAGTGAAAGTTTGTCTTGGTTTTTTTTTTTTTTTTATCAAGGGCGGTGGTAAGGATTGGTTCACAGTGTTCAGTGACTAAAGTAAAGGGTATCTTATTAAGAACTTAAATTCATCTGTTCAAACTTATTTTAGTATGAGAGGTCTCCACCACCAAGGTACTATTGCTTGGACAGATTGGATTGGAAAAAAAAGAAGAAGAAGAAGAAGAAAAGGAAACCATTTTTATAGTTTGAGTATCATAATTGATAACTTCCAGAAGGTTCTCATTTTTTAATTTAATACCAAACCCATGTTCAAAAATGATCTTCCCAAACTAGTTAAAAACGCCAAGTTGGTAAAGTTTGAACTTCAGTCACAAGGTTCACAATCTTTTAGATGACATTTGTGAGTGCTACCACAAGATGTCGAATCTCGTGTTATAAAGCACCTGCATATGCCTCATTCCTCCCAAGCTTATAGATGTCTATAGTCTAACTACAAGCCATCTCGTAAGAGTTAGGGTTGAGGGTTAGTCTAAAGATAAAAAGATCATAAAATAAATGCAATTTTTTTCTTCATTTTAAATGTGTTTGGTCTGATGAGCTGTTAGCTCATCAAGGCCCTAATTAGGGCTGTTAATCGGGCCGGGCCGGGCTGGGCTCGGCCAATGTCAACCCATGTCCATTCTGAATTTAAATGTCTGGGCCTAAGCTTGGCTTGAGCCTGAACTCAACCAGGTACCCTTTGCCAGAGCTCAGCCTAATTTAATAAATCGGGCTTCAAGTCAAGTTTTTATTGGCCAAAAGTTAACAACCGCATAGAAATTTAAATTAAATTAGAATTCATGGGCTTTAAAAATCAAAATTTTGAAACATATCAAATTGACTTAGGGCCCATGGGATTTAAAAAATAAGTTTATAAAAGAAATCATTTAGAATTTATATACTTCAAAATAGACTTTGGGCCAAGGTCATTCAAATTAAAAAAATTGTGCTCACTAATTTCGGACCGGCCTTCGGAACTCTTATTAAATACAAACTTTAAGCTAGACTCAGCTAGCTTCAAGATTAAAAAAGCTTAGCCCAAGCCCAACCCAAAAATCACTTTGAGCCTCTTCTTCCGGCCTTTGAAAGAATCATGCCTAAAATCTGTGGACTGCCATAATTTATTCATTTAAGTATAAACCCACAATCTCAGTCATAGTGTATGTGCTGTGGGATAATATATCCTATGGGTTTACACTCCCACTAGCCATACCCAAACTTATCCAAAGAAGTTAATAAAAACAGATTAACTAAAAGCAAATATGATTTTATCTTGTGGAATCAACCAAACTATTCTAGATGAAATCTCTACCCACTGATAGTGGAAGGTCACATGAATTATTTCATAAAATAATTTTTTCTTACATACTTAATATTTAAATTGAGGGATTTTAGGTCAAGCATCTTATGCCATTATAAGTATATATTTTTTAATATTACATATCTCATGTGATAATGTTAGTTAAAATATAACATATTGTATAATTACTTAGAAAATATAATATCTTATGTTATTACTAAGTTAATCATACACATTTAACATCTCATGTCATAATTTATTTGAAAATTTATATCTACATCCTGTAAAATATCAAATCATTATTTTCATTTACATCTCATGCAAAATTAGAACATTTTTATCTATCTAACATCACATGCCATTAACATTCCATAAACATATTAATTATGCATCTCGTATATAAAACATCATATCATTACATATAGTGACCATCTCATGATCACATTAATACATATTAATTATCACATGATTATATTTAAACATTTTGATCATCATTTGATCATGTTAATCTTACAGCTACATAGGGTATCAAATTTTAACTCCCACTGCCATTAAGGTCTCCAATCATATTGGTAGATCTCATGTATCGCATATATATAGGTAGTTCTAAAACATCAAATAAATTATTTAATCTTGATTATAAACCCTATAATATGTGTTTTGTTGTGGTGCTAGGTCCACAAGTAGTTTAGAATATTAATCATATCCCAATTAGGATTTTATTGAAGTGAGTTCTAATATTTTGTCAAATCGAGTCCATCTTAGTCAAACTAAGTACTATATACCACAAGCTTAGTCAAACCAAGTCTTACAAGATCAATCATAGTCACAGTAAGTTTTCTTTGATCAATACCATTCAAATAAATCAAATCCAATCTCATTTAGTCAACTCTTGATTCTTTAGGTCAACCTTAATCTAATTTAGTTAACTATAAATTATTTAGATTAATCCAGATCATATCTAATGAACCCTATTGTAATTTAGGTTAATCTGGATCTTATCTAGTCAATTCTTGGTCATGTGGGTTAACCTTAATCTAATTTGGTCTATCATAGATCATTTGGATCGAATTAGATCATATCCAGTGAACCCTACGTTATTTAGGTTAATCTAGATCTTATCTAGTCAATACATAGTTAAAGTGAGTTGAGTTAATTCTAGTTGAACCAATCAACTCTACTCAAATTTAGTTATACTAGTCATGTTTGGTCAACTCTTGTCCAAACTGATCAAACCTAGTTAATCATAGTTAATTTTTGGTTAAACCAATTGACTATGGTCAAACATAGTCAAACCGTATCAACCTTACATCAAATTTGATTAAACCAAATCAAATTGGTCAATCTAGGTGTTATCTTATTAAATCTGTTCAAACCTAGTTAATCCTGGTTAATTTAGTCAAACCAATTGATTGTGTTTAAACATGATAAACCTGTATCAACCTTGGATCAAATAGGTCATAACAAGTCAACAATAGTCAACAATGGTCAAACGATCATATATGATCTATTCTTGGTCAAATCTAGTCTAACCTAATCAAGGTGGTCAACTCTTGTCCATTATGGTCAATCTTGATCAAATTTGGTTAAACCTAGACAAACATGTTAATTTGTAACCATTCTGGTCAAACCAGTTAACCTTAGTCCATTCTAGTCAACATTGATTAAATCTAGTCTAACCTAATCAAAGTAATCAGCTCTTGCCCATTCGGGTTAGCCTTGGTTAAGCATAGTCAATTTTTGTTAACCTTGTCCAATCTAGTTAAACAAAGTCAATCTAGTTAACCTAAGTTCATTTTGGTCAAATCGATCAACTACTGTCCATTCCGGTCAACCATGGTGAAATCTGGGCAAACCAATTAATATTAGGTTAATTGGGTCAACCCTTGGTCAATCTTGGCCAAGCCAAGTCAATTGGGTAAAAATAGGTTAAACCTGGTTTACATGAGCTAAACCTAGTTAAACTAGGTCATCTTAGTTCAAAAACATCAATTTAGAACATTTTATAATTTTTCTAGAATTTTTTTTAGGGTTAGGACATGGGGGAATACGATCCTAACATGTAGGTGGACTTATGCATAGAGGGACATGGGAACATGGGACATGAAGGGACCCTATAGCAGTCACAAACGTGGACTAGTGCATAGGGACATAATAGGACATCAGTCAGGACACAAGGGAACACACTCGAAGCCACTTAGAGAGTGGCAAGTGGGGACACATGGGGATACCTATCTAGAACATGAGACTAAATGCATTTGGGGACAAAGTGGGACATGGGACATAGGGCGACACGAGCTTGACCAAAAGCGGGCTGATGCACTCGGGGACATAGGAGGGTAAGACATGGAGGGACATAAATCGCAACCACATGAGTGCGCTAGCAGGCACACAGCACAATGTTAGGTGTAGGGTGTGCAACCTGGGCTCTGTGGGGGGTGTAGGCAGGCCACATGGCCTGCCCATGGGCCAATTGCTCCCTAAGTGTTTGATATGTTGTTGACCAATCAAACGGACTCCTTTTGAGCCCAAATTTTGTGGAAATTTGTTTAATACAAGGATTAAATAATCTAAAAATTTTCAAACTCTTTAGAGTCCTCTAAACCCTAGTTTTTAAATCACACACCAACTATTCAACAAAATGCCAAAGAGAAGAATTTGACTCCAAATTGAGTTTGAATTTCACCAAATTTTATATTTGATATTTATTGGTATTTAGGATCATTATTATATAAGATTTAATTATCAAATAATTATTTTGGAACAAAAATTGAATACCCTATTATAATTACAATATGATGTTTTCTAGTCAAACTAGGAGTTAGAAACCAATCATATTGGTCTCCCAACTTTTTAAAATTTATATCTAAAACAATTATAGACTGTAAACACTATCCCCAACAATCCTAAAAGCTTTCCAAGTTGGATTTGAGAGTTGTATTCCATGGTCGAATCACACATAAAGGATAATCATTCAAATCCATGTCCAACTTGGACTCTTTTGTAGGGTTACTAGGAAGAGCATGACCTAGCCTCTTGGAAGTGTTCAAAACTTCTGTAAAAATATTATTAACACATAAAAACATCAATAAAAATTAATTGGAATTAATTAAGAATGGAGAAAAAGTTGATTTCTTCTCCCGGGTCATTTCCTGATCGCAACTAACAACTCCAAATCTCATTCTTCTTATTTCTTTGTGTTGTGCTCCAATTTTTTTTTCTTCATATTTTTAGAATTTAGAGCCATTATAAACTATTCTAAAACATTACATCTTGAAAAAGAAACCTCAAGAAACAAATCCGTCATCCCAAATTACTTGAGGGGAGTATATATTATATAGAAGAGAGAGGAGAGAAAAAAAAAGAATGATCATATAATAACCATTAAATCATAAAATATGATATTTTATAAAATAAAAATATTATAATTATTCACATGAATCCAACAAAATAAACGGCGCATTAATCCAATTTAAATTGAGCCCATAATTACCTAATCAATCCTGCCCAAAATTCGCTCCAAACAAATTTTCTCTTTAAATTTTGAGATAAACCACCATTAAAACATGATTTCCAGAACTTGGACTTCTATAATAATGGTTTCTATCATATATTTAAAGACTATAAAATATAAAAATAACAAAAATCAAACCCTAGATTTCACATGGGAGGCTCTAATACCAATTATTGTTTCGATTCTTTGAAAAACTTTTATTTTTAATTAATTTTCATAAAAATACAGATCATGAACATTATTTTTCCCATGATCACCATATGAAATACTAGAATTTAATCAAGGAAGATTAAGAAGAATACATCAATGGCTAAACTGGACATGACAATGATCCAACCTAGTTTCCAAAACATCTACACCTAGTCTAAAATTCTCTACACTTCTAACCTTAGAAAAGTTACAAGACCCATTCTAAATGTAGATACCTCTATTTATAGAGTATTTGAGAAGCTAAAGTAACCATAGGGGATGTGGGATCCTTATGGGATTCTTATCCTTAAGCTATGGGGCTTAGTATCCTTAATTAAGTCAAACTACATTAAGGACACTCTATTTTTTAATAATTACAAACTAACATACCACTAATTGCAATAATCTCTATTACATATTTTAACTAACCTCCTAAATATAAGAAAATAACAATGAGTCCCTTCCTCACATATATTTCATAAATATGTCCTTCAACTATACAATATTCTTTAATGACCCTCAGGATGATAAATAATCATTGTCTAACCCATTTGGTTATTAGAACATTATCATTAGGAACTTAATGAATCAATTGGACATTTAAAAACATTTTTTTTATAAAATCCTTTTCAAAAGTAAATATATATTTATTATAATATAATTTTGAAAACATTTGACAAACACTTTGTCAAAAACCACTTACGCTAGATTTTCATGTCTAATTAAATCACATATTTCTAAAACTGAATATTCTCTCATTTAAGGTAGTAGATTACTTATTGGGCATATGAATCCTCTTAAGTATCATGTATGCTATCCAAACTAGTCATGATATAAACTCCAATTAGGCATCACTAGTTGGTAGCTTAAAATAACTAAGAAGACAACTTAGAGAAATACAAATCCCTCAAGTCTAAGGACGAGTCTGTAAATATAATCAACACTTATCCTAACAGTGATGTTTTACCAAGTGTGTTCATAATGGATCCCTTTAATACATTTTTATATGCACCTACATGCAAACTTAGAGTCTCACTCTAGTGACTGAGATTACATCACTTCATCATATGATAGCTCTACATGTAATAGCCCTATAAGTGATGTGTCTAGCATCACCCATAGTTGTAAAGTTTCAGGTCTACAAAAACTAGATCATCATATCTCTCCACACATTCCAATGTGTTTGACATCTTACTATGTTATCTGAGGACCACTTATCTCATCTCATGAGATCAAATAATTACCCATTTTAAGAAACAAATACATGTGATTATGGAATAAAAAGTTTTTATTAATTAAATAAATAATTAATCATGCCTATATTTTATGTGAATAGCTTTGTTAAGACACATATTCCAATAGTAGGTTCCTTTGGTGACTTGGTATCATAGAGAGTGCCAAGATTCTATTACAATTCATAGTGATAGCATGACATCATTTGTATACGCGAAGGATCTGAAATATCATGGGCGAACGAAACACATTGGCATATATGCTATCACTTTGTACGAGACATGGTTGCGCAACAAGAGGTGGTCCTCGGACATATTTCTATGAATCAAATGGTTGTTGACCCACTCACTAAGCTTATTCCCAAGGATATGTTTAAGGCTTATGTGAGAACTATGGGACTGCACATAAATTAATGTTTAGCTTTTAGCGTAGGGCTATTCATATTTAATTTATGATAAGAAACCTTTGGGATTTGTAGACATTTATTTATTTGATAAAATAATCATGTTGATTTGTAATTCCATGTGGGATGGATTTTTATTAGTATAATCAGTTGCACACACTAACACCATGTGATTGAATATATGGTATGATTCGTCACCAGGTTTAGGTCGTGTATTCACACTATGATCACCTTAGCGCATGATTTGCGAACAAGATGAGATGTCGACCGTAATGTAGATGTTCATACTGACTTTTGGTGTAAAAGAGTGAGCTAAGCATATGTTTATGATGTCAGCTTTATTGGAATTAGGAGCAAGTTCTAGATGAATATACCCGAGAAAACCAGGTGCGAGACTTTAATCAAGTGCAAGAAATAGCGACTGGATTGTGAGAGCTTGAGTCAAGCGCAAGAGAGAGCAGCTGGACTAAGACTCGTACGGTGTTGAGAAGTTAACGAACTCTTAGTGAGCTCCACAATAGGATGCATTTCATACTACATATGCTATTATGACCATGGCCTACATATGTAAGTGAGCAAATTCTCTACATTCCTTACAGTGTGTGACTTTGGTTATATAAGTATTTATACCCTTATGGACTCATGATTGTGTTGTAAGGTTAAGGCTCAATGATTGTTACTCTAATATGTTTCCTATGACCATGAGGGATTCGGTATAAAGGGATATGGCTAGACAAGCGGTTAGGTTAAAACTAAGTAGCATGAGGGCTAAGGAAGATGATTTGATACATCCATTGACCGTAATGTTCACATGAGCCTACGGTCCCGTTTAGATGATTAGTTAAATCAAACCAATTTTTCAAGAAGATAAAATATATATATATATATTTCAAAATTGATTTATCCCTATAAAAGGCTTGTGGTGAATACGGAAAGTTGGTGTTATTCTAAGTATGGAGCTTTAAAGGGGATAGAAAACAAGTAACTTGATGTGACAAATCAATCTAGAGCATGGTTGAGTTATTAGATATGAGATGTGTTTTTTTAGCGATATAAAAATATAACTTAGTAAGGTTCTCTCTCCTATAGATCACAACTCCTGTTGGTTGCATGCCATATTTCCTTGCATGAGATATATAAAGGATAGAGAGTAAAAGAGCAATGAAATTAATTAATATGCCACACTATGGACGAGTCGAAGATGTTGGAGTTTGAGTCAAACTTAGACGTCCATGTGGACATCTTCTTGCACTTAGAAATCTTCTAAGACTTATCCAATGGGTTGTAGATGAGTCCTAGTTGGAGCTAGAGATCTAAGTGGATTAAAACTCTTCCTACATGACCTCTATAAATAGGGGTCTTTGCTAGAAACAAAATTGCATTTTTAGGAACGTTGTGTGAGACTTTTATCTTCTCTCTTCTTTTATAAGGGTTTATGGTGTGAAAACTTATCATCACTCTTGTAGTGTTGTTGCTATAATAAGTGTTGGTGTTCCGTTCAACGAATCAACCTTCTTCATTTTCAATGTAGGTGCAAGTATAGTTCGATCTAATTCCGTTGTGGGATTGTCTCTGGGGTGTGCACAATCCCTTCATCTTTTTTGTGTATATATTTTTCTACATGTTTTCTTCTCCCTTCTCTCTCTCAATTGGTTAAATTTTTAAAACCATCCAAACCATTCCCTCTCAAATCTTCATTTAAAATCCTAAGGGATTTCATAGGCATAACTTCAAAACACTGGGAATTTGCTAGTTATGGATTATGACAATCAATTTCTAGAGTCCGATTACAAGAATCTATTATCCGATTCTAGATTTCTAGAATCTGAACCAAACAGATTTTTATTGTCCACATTATGCTAAAAGTTAAAAATAGAAATAAGGACATTAAAAGAATTATTAAATCTACAAAAAAATGCTTACGTAAAAGAAAAGAAGTTGCTTACCTCTTCTTTGGGTCTTGAAGGATGTTAGATGTCTTGGTATCCGACCTATAAAATATAGACTTGATAAAATAAGAAGAATGTGCGGTAACATAAGAAATCAAAACCACTTACCTTAAAAACAGAAACCCATTAAAGGAAAAAGAATCAAACAATTATAAATTTGAATTACAGATGAATCCTTCACCAATAAGGGTATTTTTTGACAGGATAATGAATTATAGTAATTGTAGACAAACCTCTTTCTTGTTGTGGGTACTTTTTTCGGGAAAAATATGAGCAGGCCTGTGTAGTAAGCATGGCTTAGGCTCTCTCTCTCTCTCTCTCTTCTTTATCTCTCTCTCTCTACTTCTTCGTAACAGGGGAGCAGCTGATTGTGTAAGAGGGGCCGTGTGAGGACCTGAATTTAAAGGAGGCGCCGCCCATCCACAAAAATAATAAAAATAAAAAGAAGTTGGGTGGGTAATATTATTTTACTACTTTTCTCTTCTCAACGAATGATTGTGTGTGTTGATACAAACCTCTAAGGGCGTGCTAGTGATTGACACATGATGTGCTTTTAAATTTGATGTTTTCTTGGGTCCACTCACTCTTTCAATTAAACACTTTTTCCGACATTTTTATGTCCCAAAACTTAACGTGTTAGTTAGTAATTCACCATATACACTATAGAGGTATTTTCATCACAGAACATTTGTTGGGCTATTTTATAATAAGCTTAGTCAGAAGACTTTTCGGCTGCGCCATATTAATTAGAAAGCCAGCCGAAAAGTCTTCGGCTGTACCAAATTATATAGTATTTATTCTCTACTAACCCCTATATTTTAACCTTTAATTGTAGATTCATTATCTCTTTAAAACTTAAACAATGGCAACTTTTTGTTTTACAAAAATTACCAGTTTTAGAAGTTCACATCATCTCCAGTCTCAATGGACGGGTACCACTCCAATCTCAGTTTATGATATGAATCGGTGTCTGACAAAGGGTGTATTAATAAATATACAGGTACTTATCCATTGTATATTTACTAAAATGCCTTCCTGTGACCCCACATGCATTGACTCAAACACCCTTTGTCAGACCACATGTTATGCACTGATTGGTAATGGAGTGGTACCTGTCCATTTAGACTGGAAATGATTCAAAATCTCCAGGAGCCAATTCGCATCTGACATCTACGCAAGCATCATTTATTGTTGGGATTATCTCACCATACCATTATAATGGTGGTGGAATCATCATCAAAGACTCCCACTTCTACGAGCTGGTAGGAACTAGGAACCATATCCCCAGTATCACTTGTCCTGTGTATCACATGTACCACAAGACACGAGGGGGTAGGTTTTCCATGCAAATAACGTGTATGGGCCTCACCCCCTATGACTTGTGCTGTACCACGTTATGAGTGGTACAGAAGATATGGTTCCGCCATGATATACACAGCTTAACACAGGTACATGAGACCTATCCATTAGCATCAGTGTCCTTACTATCCAAAAATTAACAATAATGTTTTCACCTCACACACCAGTTCAGATCCTCTCCAGCCATTTCAGTCTTGCCTATTGTACTGTGTGCGATGCCATGTGACGATATCCCAAACCCAGCAAATGTTTTATGATAAAAAAGACAGCATGTTGTTATGACTAACGATCAGTCATTGATCTAAGCTAACAGTCAGTTGTGAAATGATGTGTTTTTAAATTTGATGTGTTTTTTAGCCACCGAATGCTTTTTCAGACATTTTTAGCCCCAAAAATATAATGTATCATTTTAGAATTCATTTAAGATGCTACATAGGCATTTTCATCACAGAACATTTGTTGGGTTATTTTATATAAGCTTACTTAGAAGACTTTTCTGCTACGCCTTATTAATTAGAAGTCTTCGGCCATGTCAAATTATACATTGTATATTCTCTACTAACCCCTATATTTAAACCTTTAATGGTACATTTATTCCCCTGTATCACTTGTACTGTTTATCACATGTACCACAAGACACAAGGGGTGGGGCTCCATGCAAAAAAAGTGGATGAGCCTCACCCCCTATGTCTTGTGGTGTACCACGTTACAGGTGATACAGGGATAGGATTCCAACATGATATGCACATGTGCTAAGTGCGGGTACATGAGACTTATCCATAGCAATAATGTTTTCACGCCTCCTTCACCTCACACACCAGTTCAGATCCTCTCCAACCCTAACTGTCTTGCCTATCATCCTGTGTTGCGATGCCATGTGACAATATCCCAAACCCAGCAAATGTTCTCTGAGAAGAAAGACAGCATGTCGTCCACTGATTCATCTAAGCTAACAGTCAGTCGTGCAATGAAGTGTTTTTAAATTTGATAATTTTTTGGTCCACCAAACACTTTTTTCAGACATTTTTACCCCCAAAAAACATAACGTATCATTTTATAATTCACCAAAGACACTACAAAGGCATTTTCATCATAGAACATTGGCTGTGTTATTTTTATATAAGCTTAATTAGAAGACTTTTTGGCTGTCGCCAAATTAATTAGAAAAGTCTTCGGCTGCGCCATATTATATAATGCATATTTTATACTAACCCCTAAATTAAACTTTTAATTGTAGATTAATTCTCTTCAGAACTTAGACAATGTGCACCTTGATGTATCACAAACAGACCTAGTTTCAAGCCAAAACACACCTGATATCTATGCATACATCATTCATTGTTGGGCATGATCTCACCATACCATTATAATGGGGAGGATTCATCATCAGAGTCCCATTTCTACGAGCTATTGAGGCATGCGTAGTCCACCAACACCAACATGATATGCACATGTGACATGCGCGGGTACATGAGACCTATCCATTAGCATCAATGTACTTACTATCTAAAAATTAAAAATAATGTTTTCACGCCGTTTCCACCTCACACACCAATTTTGTAACACCCTGCACCTAAGTTATGAAAGTTCAGAAAATTCGGACCCAACACCATGTATCAAATTTGAATTCTTTGTAATTTTGAGTAAGATGATCATTCTCAATGTTCGAATAACCTAAACATAGTTTAGAATGAGTTGCGAAATCCTTAGACCAAGTGGGTTGGACTCGGGAGACCTAAAGTAAAGAAAATCAGAAAATTCAATAAGGTTTCAGGTGTAACCAATCACAAGACTTTAATGTGTGACCGGTCACACCATTTGGGTGTTGCTTGAACCAGTCCCTAACTGATCACAAAAACTGTAACACCCCACATATATTCACACATAATTTTGCACACGTGTCACATTGATATCATACACATATCTTATATATTTTGCACACACTTAGAACAATTTAAACGCATATGTATTAATCTGCAAATTGGAACAACTTTAGAGACACACCAGGAAAAACATAGAAAAAATATATTGGCAAACTTTATGTCATTGGAGAGGCATGAAAGTCTAGAGTCCAACGAAACAAATGGTGAGAAAAATGGACTCTAAACAAAAAAATTATGGATGTTTAAATGCACAAAGGTCAAACAAGGAAAAAAATTGGTTGAAGGAAAATTAATCGGGAGGACCCCTTATCAATCCGGTCAGGGTAGGCCGATCAATCAAAGGAGGCCCAATCAATCCAACATCCCCCAATTTATTAGATTGCACGATGCATTTTTGGATACTCAACTTTGTTCGAGTTTTTTCTTTGAGTGAGTTTCCTATTTGGACCCAAAGACCTCTAGGGTCTATATAAGAGTGATTTTGTCTCCCTAATTCGATACTAAAATGTTATGAACAAGAGAGAAAGGAATAACAAAGGAAAATCTTAGATTTTTCATTAAGAGAGCCATTCCCTTAGCCATTGTAGAGTTACGAATTCCCAAAGGGTGGGTCACACAAAGCTCGATTTACTTAGCTACCAATATCCC
>JAOXJP010031943.1:0-16786 GCA_025762735.1 Platanus orientalis | reverse complement strand
AAAACTATATATTTAAATTTTAAGGGTTGTTTATTTTTAAAAATCATTGATTTCACTAGGACTTAACCCAATACTTAATGTAAAAAACAATTTTTATCAACTAAGCTATATACTATTGATAATTTTAAAATAATTAGTAAATTATATATAATACATATATATTATGTATGTAAAAGTTCGGGCCTCGGGCTGGGCCCGGACCTGGCCGAGGTAAGTCCAAGCCCGGCCCTCAATAAAAGTGCGGGGCTCGGGCCTTCCGAGCCTTCACCGGGCCTAGCTCGAGCTAGGCTTTTTGGGGCCAATTTGAGGGCCGGGCTCGGGTTGGCCCGGCCCATGCCCACCCCTAAGGCTGACATGTAATTTTCTCAAATTTGGTGCCTCCTTTTAGGTACCTGCATTTTCATTTGAACATTTTTTTACAGTATTAATCTTATGCACCTCTTTTTCTTGGTACCTACTTTTTTATTTGAAAATGTATTTTACTGTTTTAACCCTATACCAACCCTTTGCATGAGGGGATACAGGGGGACCTGAAAATTTAATTTATAGAAGATCTTTAATTTTAAGACCCTTTTGGATTGTGGATCCAGTTGTAAATTCAGCTTGGCTCACTGGGTAAAAAAAAAGCCCCAGCAGTCTAATTCTCTTTTTTTTTTTTTTTGATAAACACAATGTAATTCTCTATTAGCCCAATTTATCTTGTTTGAACAATACAATATATCCTGGTTTAGGCTCACTTAGGAAACAAACTTATTCAAAGAGCCAAGCTTAAAATAAGGCTCAGGCTTGGCTCATAATGAGCTGAGCCAAGCTAGCTCATCTCATTGACATCTCTAGATAATCATATACACAATATAGAAATTTGATTCAATGAAGAGCTTCTCATGCGAATGACGCTTTCTAATTCTTTTTGGTACTAGTTTTCTAACGACTAAACAAGACTAAATTTAACTCATAGCTATCTTATATTGATATGAGTCTCATCTTATCCCTATCCAAGAGTTAAGACGTGAAATTTGATTCAATGAAAGGTCCTCGTGAGAGGGGCGTTTTAGAAAGTTAGGTAAGAATCAATTTAAAACATTTCCATCTTATATTGATATTAGTCTAATCCTATCCAACTGTTAAAAAGTGAAATTCTCATTCAACGAGGGGCCCCTCATGGGAGTAGCACTTTCTAGGGCTTGGATTAAGTGAAAACAAATCTCGTGAGAACTGTGGAAATGGCACCAGAGGGGCTGATGCATCAGTACAGAAAAGTGATTTACACTTTTTGGGGGCCACTTATCACTTTTCGGCACTGATGTGTCCGCACCCTGGTGCCATTTGCATAGTTATCACAAGATTCATTTTAACCTAATTTTTTCCCCATTTTCTAACGATTGATAGGAATCAATTGAAATTTGTATTAATATCTAACTTCAATCCAACAAGTGACCTTTTTGGGTCCCTTATTAAAATGCAATCCAATCAGGCAACTTTAGGAGCTTCTTTTACCATTTTTTTTAAAAAATTTCAAAGGATCAGTTGGACCCGATTGACTGTTATAATTGTAGTGTAGGATCCATACTGCATATTGCCCAATGCAAAATTGATGATAATAGGATTCAATCCCTAATCACCCTCTTGGAACGACAATGCCACAATAACTCGAGTATGCATAGTTCATATCACTTTCTAAAAATTTAAATCTCTCACAAAATTCATAAGGAGGATGATTGTCAGTGTTGACACATACTTCTATAAACGTGCTATTGATTGACACAAGATGGGTTTTTGAATTTGATAACTTTTTTTGAACACAAAATGCCACCTGTCACAAAGTGGATTTCCTATAACCCTTTTAGTGCAGCAAAACTGAAGCACCAGGGTGCGGAGTGACATGTGAGCGAAAAATATGAAAAAACACCAGCAGTGATTCACTTTTTGTGGTCATTCACTTTTTTTGCCCTTATGTCACCAGAACCTGGTGCTTCAGTTTTGCCACAGGAAGAGCGCTCCAGGAACCAGGGTTTTGTAACTTCTGAGTCGAAGTAGGAGCATTGGCTCTTCTTGGCTGGTACAAGGAAGTAAAGGAGCTTCATCAGTTCACATTTCAAAAAATGTGGTCAAACATATAAACGTTGGGCGTGTAACGGCTACTTTTCTCTTCCTTCCCAACGGCTTCATTTCAAACTTTTGAGCACCATAATTTGTCGCTTGCCGACAAAAAAACAATCATAATAGTCCATAATTTCGATCAAAGACAGCGAAACGTCATCTTTCCTCCACACCCACTTCGCCACGTGTCCAAATCGGACGGACATGATTGCGGTTTCGTCACGGCGGAGCCACAGAGATAGCTGGCCAAAGCGAATTCCCACCTGCAAAAAAGTTCATGCTCAGAACATGGGGCCAACCTGTATACTTCGTTTGGTGTCCCCACAAGCCGTAACCAAAAAGACTTTAAAAGCACTGCTTTTATACATTGCACCAAAAATCATTTAATTAATTCACAAACAGACCTCTATAAATACAGATTCCAGACCTTTCCCATCCAAAATCAAATCTCCTTCTCTATCATTTCCCTCAGAACACAAGCTTTCTCCATTGGCTTCTTCTCTCATCTTTGTGATTTACAGAAATGGCGCAGGTTAGCCTTTCCCAAGCCATTGTTCTTGCTTTCTTGGTTGTGGCGATTTTCTCTGTAGCTGCTGTTAGGGGGCAGGATACTAACATTGCTCCTTCGCCGTCGATGGATGCCGGAGCTGGATTTTCTTTGCCGGTTTCCGGTGCTCTGATTTGTTCTTCTCTCATCTTTTCTCTCCTTGCGCTTCTCTCGAAGTAGATTGAGAGAATTTGGGATTTGATTTTTTTTTTTTTTTAAAATCTGTTTTTGGCTCATACAGAGTTGATTTGTTTGTGATAATGGATGGTAGTTGGTGGTGGTTATTGGGAATTCTATGGCTTGCCCTAATTTTTGGTTAGGGATTCTGTTTTGGGGGTGTGATTATTCTGTACTAGAATATGAATATGATTGTGAAATAAACTGATTTTATTATTGTTACAATTAAGTTTGTTTTGATGGGTTTTTTAAAGCTCTACAGCCTAGTGTTTTTATTACTTGAAGAAGAGAATCTGCAGGGAGTAGATGCTGGAAGAACTGCAAGGTAGTAGCAAGAAGAAGTTTTCAGCATTTGGAATTGAACCTACAACGCTGCTACCCCCACCAAAACATCTCCCAGTCATGATACAGTTCTAATTTTTAGCAATTTGATCTCCCAAGCTTTGTGAATGTGGGGGTGGGGAGGAGGGGGGACGTCGCAGAGGATATCAACCCAGTCTCCCCTAGATGAAAGGCCAGTAGTGACTTAGCAAGAGCCATTAGGGCCTTTCAGAGAATTTGGGTCTGGGCACATTAGTTAATCGGCCTTCACTCCCCTCCTCACCCTGTTAGTGGGCGGGCACATCAATGCCGACAAGTGATTCATTAATGTGCCCGGTCCCTGACAGGGGGCAGAGAGGAGCGGATACAATCCACCCAGACTTAAGAAGTTTCTGAGACCAAAATTCAGCATTTGTTTTATGGGCAAATAATTTTCTCCTTCAATTGCGTCCCAGTTTTTTCTTGTTTCGTGTCTAATGATGTCACGTTACATGAAAAAGGTGGGATGTGAAAAGTTCAACTCGAGAAGAGATGGTTAACCCAGGTCCATCCAATCAACCAACGGAGATAACTCCCCCTCAGTCGTCTCCTTCGACATTGCAGGTCGGCATCTTCGTTATATTAGGCCAACACCCTCAACGTCGCAGGCCCCTAGCTTGGTTTGGCAATCGGAGAGAAGCCTCTAGCTTCCCTCGTCGCATACCGCTCACTCTCACCTAACAGCTGCTCAACTCATGCCGGTCACCGGCAAACTCCGAAAAAAAAAAACATCGAATGGGCCTCCCTCTCTCTCTCTCTCTCTCTCTCTCTCTCTCTCTCTCTCTCGGTTTCAAGAGGGGTGTCCTCTCTCCCTCTCTCTAAGAAAATGAGCGTCGTTTACTTGGGTATTGGGTCCCTCGTTACTAGGAAACAGAGGAACAGCTGAGACAGGATGATTAAATAAAGAAAATTTTGATAAAAGTTGAAATAAGATGATTCACCAAAAAAAAAAAAAAATTGTGTTTCTTTCTGCAGTTTCCTACCCAGCCATCATTTCCATCCGTCTTTTGAATTCAACTATATCAATCTTTCTTTTTCATCTGTCAATTATCATGTATAACATTGGATAAGTCGTTGAGCAAAGATCATAACAGTATGCTTTCTCTAGTTTCCAAACCAAAACACGATGGGGAAGGAAATTACAAGAGTGATGATCTCTGAAATTTAAAGAAAGAAAAAAAAAAGGGCCAACAGATCAGCGTTTTGGATGGAGATTTTTAACGGTGGAGATACCGTCTTTTCCGTATCAAATTTTAGGGATTTTTCTTATTCCGGTGATCCAAAGACCGAATGTAATACTAGCAGCCTGTGATGGTAGATGTAATATGATCGGTGACACGGGCTCTGCAATGGCAATGGTGAAGTTGCAAGTGACGCTAGAGCAAGAAGATAAAACCTAAAGGGAGGGTCTTTGATTATGGGTTTGACTTGGCTTAATCTCTCTTCTCAAACATTTTGCTTTCCCTTTTCCGTGCAACGTGGCAGCCTTGTTGATGCTAGAAAAAACAGGAATATTTCATAGAAGGAGCAAATTATTTGCCATTTTTTTTTTGGGTAGGGCCTCTCATGCCTACAAACTACAAGTCTACAACAGCTTAGTGCGGGACCCGCACAGTCAATTGTGAAATGCTGTCAATGTAATTTAATTATTAGAGAGATGATGTGGCAATCAATCTATTGGAAATCTTGAGTCCATGTATGCCTGGAACCACATTCCGGATTCTGTGCACGCAAAGTCTGTGCACAGTTCATGTTCAGAGGCCTTTGAACACTTAATCAACATTGAAAAGTGATAAGCATGCATCCCAAAAAATGCATATCACTTTTCAATGCTGAAATGAGTGTTCTCAGCCCCTGACATGCATTATGCACAGATTCTGTGCTCACAGAAGCCAAGCTGGAAGGGTATTGGTAGGGAACTCATATCCTCGTGATGCTGAATATTTGTGTCGGGTTGGAGCCACCATTCATGGGGCATTGTGTGGTGTCAGGTATTGACAAAAGTGTATGGATCCCACCCTCTTTGTCAGTACTGATGCCACACGGCACCCCATGAATGGTGGCTCCAGCCTGGTGCAAATATTCAGCATCGCAGAGGATATCAGTTTGTTGGTAGAGGGGGGGGGCAACGTTAACTAATGCTAACAGCCACTCCCTATCAGGGGGTGGACACATCAGCTTCAAAAAGTGATTTACACTTTTTTGGGGGGTGCATATTCACTTTTCGGTGCTGATGTGCCTGCCATCTGACAGGGTGCGACAGTTAGCATTAGTTAAGGGAGGTGTTTCTTATCCTCTCTCACCTCAACTCAAGCTCGGCTCAGGTTCGTAAATGTAGGCTTGCTCAGCTTACACCGCCAATACTCTAATTGCCTATTAGCCCAATTGACATCATTTGAACATTAGTATTTACACAATATTCCGAGTTTTTAGCAAGTTCGGCTAAGTGAAGCACGGTTCAGTTCAGGCTTGGCTTGTTGCCACCTCTTGGTTTTGGCTCCAAACGGTTTATTATTGAAGAATGATTGTCTGTGTTAACACAGGCCTATGTAACCGTGCCATTGATTGACACATGATATGTTTTTGAAATTTTTTTGGTAACTAGAAATTAAGAAGCACAAAAGGAGGACTCCCACCGAAGAGCTCAAATACAAAAATTCAAACATACGGAAGTATCAACACAGTTGAGCCAAACTATGTGCTTTCTGATTACCCTCCCGTTTTATAGAACTGAGCCGCACTTCTTGAAAGGACCTCATTAAAGCCTTGCATTCCACAAAAAGGTGCTATAGATGCCAAGGACATGATTCAAGAGAGTCCTTTAAAATAGAAATCACCTGTAAAGCATCTGATTCCAGAATAAACAAATTTACTTGAAGTTGACGAGCTAATTTAAGACCCAGGAAAGCAGCCTCTAGCTCGGCTTGAAGCAAGTCTTTCCATTGTAGTTTTTACCGACCAGAAGCTAAGCACTGACCCTCATGGTTATGAGCAATGGCTGCCATGGCAATGGACGATCTATCCATAGGAACGGCGGCATCCATGTTAATTTTAATAAGACCCGGCGGGGGTGGGGACCCAGTGACTGTGGTCCGAAACCAACTATGTGCTTCATAGTAGAACTGGTCTGATTGGACCTGTCATTCAATGTTAACTTCTTATGTAAACGAGAGATCCTTTTCCATTTTTGGTGAACAAAAGAAGCTCTTTTACTATGAGTAGCAGTCGCATGAGCTGCTTCATGAGGCATGGAATTAGGCTATGGATTAAAGAGGCTCGAGGGTAATATTAGAATCAAGAGCATCAAAATTTCCTGACACTTCCGTCATGAGAGAGGTCTCGAGCCTCCTTTCTGTCTGCACCGAGTTCGGCAGCTCCGAAATAATTTTTGTGTCAGGCCCTGCCTGGTCCATATGACTTGGATTACAGCTGGTCATCGAGACAAGTTTCAAGGGAGTTTCTTCATTTGTGTTTTCAGGCAAATTCGCTAATTCTGATCGATGGGAGGCTAGTAACGCCGGTGGAATTTATGATAAGATCAAAGAATCATTTAAGATAGCCGACTGAGAATGATGTTCGATCTCTGTATGTCCTTGGTTATTTCCATGTTGCTGGAATTCCACCACATGAAAATTACGTTGCTATGGCAGGCGATCGTCCACATCCTTTTGCTCCATTGGTTTTATTTCCCATTCTTTAATTTTTGGACCATACCAAGATCAGCACATAGATTCCTGGATAGTTGATGGGGATCGATGAGGAACCTTCCTTTGACACTCTGATGAGTTGGGCGAATTTACAATCCTTCATTGCATGCCCAATTTTCCCACAATGGAAATAATAAAAAAAAAGGTGGTTCTGTGCACGAGGCTCTCACTAATGCGGGGTCTGAGGAGGACAAGATATACGCAACCTTACCCTCGTTTGAGGCTATTTCCGTGACTTGAACCCGCACCACTAGAAACGCTAACGGTAAGCATTATTATTAGGCCAAACCGCCCCTTTTTCACAATGAAAACAATACAATGATAATTTTTCATAGAATAAAGATACCAGTTCAGTTGGTTGGTCATCTTGTTCCAATCTAATTCTAGCCATTAATGACTTAGAAACATCAATAAGTATACGGGCTCTAAGAAGGGGGCCTTCAGGTCGGATTAATTTTTCTGGGTCCCAAGCAATAAATTCTCCCACTTGATTATCTAATTGGGTGGCCATCTGCTATGAGTGTAGTTCAATTGGAACATTTTGGTATTGAACCCATAATTTCACTTTGCTAAAATCCAAACGCCCAATTGATTGTCTAGGGTCCCAGTGAGTTATGAGAACTAACTGATTATGAAAGACCAAAGACCCTCCTCTTTAACCTTATAGTAATCCTCCATAGTTTCAAACTTTACAACAAAAAGAGTTTGAACTATCTTTTCAATCGTTACCTTGTGTTGTAACTTCTAGTAAACATCCAATTCATTGACAAAAACATTTTTGATAGAGTGTGGACCCGAGATGGCTGAGCCGATTAATCAAGCGAACCGAGTGAACTCTACCGGTTCATCTGGTTGGTTATGGGAACCCAGCAAGGCTACCAACCGACCCAATAGAGAATCTGTCACCCGACCTGGTAGATACATAGAGTACCGACCGATCCCATTGTCGTTCAGGCGCTCAGGGGCAAAAAACAGTCGAGGGATGACCGCTCATGGCCCTCGAGGCGACAAACGCACAACTATGTCCGAGAGGACCGCAAGTACGAAGTGGTTACGGGATGCAGGGCACGACAGAACAACTGCCAATCCCCCACCGACACGTGCCCCACTCCTCCACTTTCCAAGTAAGACAAAAGTGGTTACGGGATGCAGAGCACGGGAGAGCGAGTACCAGTCCCACACCGACACGTGCCCCACTCCTCTTTCTTCTGGTAACCAACTCGAAGAATGAAGGGGAAAGGAAGAGGAGGATAAAAGGAAAGGGGACCCCAAAATTAAGGTAAGCACAATTGACCCCCAAAAGGGAGAAGAACACTTAGTCATTTTTTCCAAACTCTGACTAGGGCAACAGAGAGGTGTTGGCCGGCGCCACACCGACGTCTTTCTACCACTAGTGTGCAGGAACCATCAAGATTCCAGATCGAGGGACATCATTGGACCATTTGAGTGATCCTTTTCTGGGCATCATCGGTTGACGCCCTCTGTGGGAACAAAAGGAAGTTCCGGCAAGATAAAGGTCTTATGGTAAAAACTCGATGTGGAATAATAGGAGCTCGTCGGAATGCATCATCCACAAACGGTCCGGCAATAAGAAACGTGAAGGCAGCCCGAATCGCGAGCCTGGAGCAAAAACTACAAGATCTTCACCGCAGCATGGATAGAATGTCACGATAAAATCAGGAGCTGAATCATAAGCTTATGGAGCGGATGAACCATACATGCTCCGATGATAGGGCATAGGAGGATATGTGTCCTGGACCAGAAGCGGAAGGACCTAGAAGGGGGAGGGATGACGATAGCCAAGGTC
Organism: Platanus orientalis; assembly: GCA_025762735.1. Classification (NCBI taxonomy): domain Eukaryota; kingdom Viridiplantae; phylum Streptophyta; class Magnoliopsida; order Proteales; family Platanaceae; genus Platanus; species Platanus orientalis. Next base: position 8,088 of record JAOXJP010031943.1, on the reverse strand, counting down.
CAGGGGCTTCAGTGTCGCAGCCTATCAGTGCCGTAGGCGGGGGGGCCGATAATGGAAGTTGTCAGAGGATACAGGATCAACTGAACACAATAATGGAGGCTGTCAGGGGAAAGGCTCCATCTACGGTAGAAGCATTGGTGCAGAGGACGAATCATCCCTTCTCCACGACGATCATGTCGCACCCTCTCCTCAAGAGGTTTGGTGTTCCCTTAATGGAATCGTTTGATGGAAACAAGGATCCGTTTGATCATTTGGAGACTTACAAAACTTTGATGTTGCTGCACGACTATTCAGATGGGATCATGTGCAGGGCATTCCCGGCAACCCTGAAAGGTTTGGCGTGAAAATGGTTTAACAGCCTTCAACCCAACAGTATCAATTCATTTTCCAAGTTAAGCCATTCATTTGCCAGTCATTTCATTGGAGGGAGACGTCATCGATGGCCGGCCACCTATCTGCTTAACGTCAAACAGACAAAAGGGGAATCACTCAGGAACTATGTCTCTCGTTTCAACCAAGAGGTGATGCAAATAAATGATGTTGATGAGAAGGTCGTGCTCACCGCCTTCATGGGTGGGTTGTTGCCCATTAAATTCTTATTTTCTCTCTCAAAGTCCCCTCCGAGCAATATGGCGGAGCTGATGCTGAGGGCCCAAAAACACATGAATGCTAAAGACGCGATGGCAGCCCAGCAGGATCAAGGGAACGAGTTCAAGGAGCAACCGAAGAGAAAAAGGGATGAGCGACTAAAAATGACAGAAACCAAAGGGACAAGAGACAATCCTGATCGGATGGTGCGACCCAGAGAAGCATGTCTGCCGCCTCAAAGGTCGTAAGCTTACACCCCACTCAATTCCCTGTTAGAGCAAGTGTTGATGTACGTACGGGACGACCCTACTTTGAAGTGGCCGGAAAGGCTCAAGACCCCCCAGAGGAGATCCTAGAAGAAATATTGTCGGTTTCACTGTGACCATGGCCACAATAGGGAGGACTGTATCAGCCTAAGAGACCAAGTGGAAGCGTTTATCCGACAAGGAAGACTAAGACTTTTCATGGCGGGGTGCCCGCGAACCCCTCTGGATAGAATCAAAGAACCCCCGAATCGAAAGGATGCTGGACCCAAACCTCTACGCGAGATAAAAGTGATCGCAGGTGGCTCGACGGGTGGTGGCGAATAGTCATCGGCCAAGAAAGCGTATGCCCATGTGGTAAAAGCTTCTCATGGGGAAGTCTACCCTACCGAACAGTCGAGAAAATCCCCCCGGGTCTGGAGGAAAAATATCACGCTCACCAAAAATGACGCTGGAGGGATACAACACCCTCATGATGACGCCTTGGTAGTCACTTTGGTTATAGCCAACCACCGATCCCGAAGGATACTGATAAATAATGGCAACTCGGCCAACATCTTGTATTTATCCGTGTTCGAGCAAATGGGAATTGGAAAAGAGAAACTCTGGGCAACTACATCACCATTGGTCAGCTTCACCGGAGATAAGTTGTATCCAGTGGGGATCATTACCCTACCCGTGACGGCCGGGACTCACCTGTGCCAAGTGACCAAAGTAGTCGATTTCTTAATTGTGGATTACCCGTCAGCCTACAATGCAATCGTAGGAAGGCCAACACTTAATAAGATAAAGGCTATCACCTCGACTTACCACTTGTTGATGCACTTTACAACTGAGGAGGGGGTTGGAGAAGTAAGAGGTGATCAGACGATGGCACGGGAATGCTACGTGGCATCTTTGAAAGGGAAGGAGTCCCGAGAAGCCCTAGTCATTGAGGACATGGAGGACAGGGACGATGACCAGCTAAGGAGAACTAGACCGACAGAGGATTTAGAGGGTCTAGGTGTAGACCCCGACCATCCCGAGCGGATGGTACAGGTGGGGAGGATGCTTCCCGAGGAAATTAAGCTCTAGTTGCAAAAACTCTTGATGACCTATAGGATGTATTCGCTTGGACACATGCAGACATGCCCGGGGTCGACCCACGAGTAATCACTCATAAATTGAGCGTCAACCAGACTGCAAAACCAATTAGACAAAAAAAGAGAACCTTCGCGGCTGATCAGAATCAAGCCATAGGAGAGGAGGTGGAGAAACTGCAAAAAGCGGGATTCATATAGGAAGTCGCCTATCCCAAGTGGATGGCTAATGTGGTATTGGTAAGAAAGAGTAGCGGGAAGTGGAGGATGTGTGTGAACTTCACTGAACTTAATAAAGCATGTCCAAAAGACAGCTTCCCCCTTCCAAGAATAGACACGTTGGTTGACTCTACCTCGAGTCATGCCCTATTCAGCTTCATGGATGCATTCTCGGGTTACAGTCAGATATGGATGGAGAAAGGGGACCGTGAGAAAACGTCCTTCATCACCGACTGAGGAACGTATTATTACGAAGTCGTGCCGTTCGGACTAAAGAATGCGGGAGCCACTTATCAGAGACTGGTGAACAGGATGTTCAAAACCCAGATTGGGAAAAATGTAGAAGTCTACGTGGATGATATGCTTGTCAAGAGCATAGAAGCTGAGAGGCACATAAAGGACCTGGAAGAAACCCTTCAAACCCTGAGGGGATTTCGAATGAAGCTGAATCTGACTAAGTGTGTCTTTGGAGTGTCAGCAGGGAAGTTCTTGGGATTCATGGTCTCCCATAGGGGAATAGAAGACAACCCGGAGAAAATCGATGCGATCATAAATATGAAGTCACCTCAAACTGTAAATGACATTCAACGGCTGGCAGGGAGGGTAGCAGCCCTCAGCCGATTCTTTTCGAGGTCAACAAATATTTGTTTTCCTTTCTTTCACTTTTTAAAGAAAGGGCTTGAATGGACGGAGGAAGCCAAGCGGTCATTTCAAGATCTTAAAGGGCATTTGGCGAGCTTACCGACCCTTGGGCAGACAACCCAGGGGGAAGACTTATATTTGTATTTGGCTGTGTCCGATGTGGCGGAGAACTCAGTCTTAATAAAAGATCAGCATGGTCAAATCCCAGTTTACTATACCAGTCGAGCCCTCCATGGGGCAGAATTGAGGTATCTGCCTCTGAAAAAACTGGCGTTGGCCTTGATCATGATAGCAAGAAAGCTCAGGCCCTACTTCCAGTCTCATCAGATAGTGGTACTAATAAATCAGCCATTGAAAGATGTACTGCAGAAGCCAGAGATCTCGGGCAGGCTTGTGAAATGGGTCATGGAGCTAGGTGAATTCGATATTTGTTACAAGCCTAGGACCGCCATAAAAGGGCAGGTCCTGGCAGACTTCCTAGCAGAGTTAATGCCAGAGATGTATGAAAGGTTTCCTCTCGAGTTGGAATGGACCCTCCACGTGGACGGGTCGTCCACTGTTTCATTCAGTGGCACGGGTCTCCTGTTAACTACACTAGAGGGAATGACGAGAGTATACAATCCGATTAGGATTCAAAGTAATAAACAATGAAGCCGAGTACGAGGCCCTGATAGCTGGGCTAGGCTTACCGATTAAGGAAGGAGCAACATGTCTGTCCGCTCACATAGAATTCAAGCTTGTTGAAGGATAAGTGACTGGAGAGTACGAAGCCAAGGAGGAGAGAATGAAGAAATACCTGACCAGAGTTAAGGAGCTCATGTCCCACTTCAAGGCAGTCGAGATTAAGCACATTCTAAGATGTTAGAATGAGCATGCCCACCGGCTAGCACGATTGGCCTCTGATGACAAATACGTCATGGATAACCGACTGCTGGTAAGTAAACCCGATCAACCCATCATGGAAGACAAGCCAGAGTTTTGTATGCGCGCAGACATGCCGGTGGACGATTGGAGAACGCCAATTATAGAGTTCTTGAGGACGGGAGCTCTGCCAGCAAATCGAGGAGAAGCCTGAAAACTGAAACTGCGTGCTAGTCGGTACACTTTGATTGGAGAGCTCCTCTACAGGAGAAGTTTCACCTTACCCTAATTAAGGTGCCTATCTTCGGCCGAGGCAGATTATGAAATAAGAGAGGTCCATGAGGGAATCTGCAGAAATCACTCGGGCAGCCGGTCTCTTGTCAACAAATTGATTAGAGCAGGATACTACTGGCCCACGATGCAAACCGACTCGGCAACCCATGTGAGGAAGTGCGATAACTGTCAAAGGTTCGCCAATATCCCTAGGCAACCAGCTGAAGAGCTCTCGCCCATTATCGGACCGTGGCCCTTTGCCTAATGGGGAATCGACATCGTAGGACCATTGCCCATGGCTACGAGACAGAGGAAGTTCTTTGTCGTGGCGGTCGATTATTTCACAAAGTGGGTTGAGGCTGAAGCACTGGCGAAAATAACCGAACACAACATACGCGACTTTGTTTGGAAGTCCATAATTTGTCGGTTCGGGATACCACAAGTCCTCATCACCGACAATGGAAAGCAGTTCGACAACCGACATTTCTGTGAATTCTGCTCCCAGTTGGGAATCAAGAATTATTTCTCCTCCCCGGTACATCCTCAGGCCAATTGACAGGGAGAAGTCACTAATAGAACCATATTGAAGATCATTAAGACTAGGTTGGAGGCGTCAAAGGGGCAGTGGGTTGAGGAGCTACCAAGTGTCCTTTGGGCATACAGAACAACCCCGAGAAGTCCCATGGGAGAAACCCCTTACGCCATGGCCTTCGGTTGTGAGGCTGTAATCCCAGTGGAAGTTGGGATGGTGAGTCTCAGAATTCAAGAATCACTGGCCGAGGAGTCAGAGAAAGGGCTGCGTCTGAACCTTGACCTGCTAGAAGAAAGGAGAGAGGAGGCAGTTATTTGTATGACTGCTTATCAATAGAGGATGATGAGATATCACAAGACCCAAGTACGACCACGGTGCTTCCAGATTGGGGACCTCGTCCTTCAGAAAGTGAGCATAGCAATGCATGGTCCAGGAGACGAAAAGCTGGGACCCAATTGGGAAGGCCCCTACCGAGTCACTCGAATTGCCCGAAAGGGAACTTATTGCCTGGAATCCATGGACGGAAGGGCCTTACCCCGACCATGGAACATGGAACATTTAAAAAGGTATTACCAATAATGTAACTCTTATTTCACAATAGCAAAATTCATCTATTGTCCAAGTATGGCATAGTGAATACCCAAAAGGAGTCGTAAAAATGGACTAAGTCCAGTAACTCGACCCCTCAACCTACTACAACGGTCTACAATGAATACCTTAGTAGAGTCATAAGAATGAATTAAGTCCAGTAACTCGACCCCTCGGCCTATTACAACGGTCTACAATGAATACCCGAGTGGAGTCATAAGAATGGACTTAGTCCAGTAACTTGACCCCTCGGCCTACTACAACGGTCTACAATGAATACCCGAGTGAAATCGTAAGAATGGACTAAGTCCAGTAACTCGACCCCTCGGCCTACTACAACGGTTTACAATGAATACTCGAGTGGAGTCGTAAGAATGGACTAAGTTCAGTAACTTGACCCCTCGGCCTACTACAACGGTCTACAATGAATACCCGAGTGGAGTCGTAAGAATGGATTAAATCCAGTAACTCGACCCCTTGACCTACTGCAACGGTCTACAATGAATACCCGAGTGGAGTCGTAAGAATGGACTAAGTCTAGTAACTTGACCCCTCGGCCTACTGCAACGGTCTACAATGAATACCCGAGTGGAGTCGTAAGAATGAACTAAGTCCAGTAACTCGACCCCTCGGCCTACTACAACAGTACAGTGAATACCCGAGTGGAGTCGTAAGAATGGATTAAGTCCAGTAACTCGACCCCTCGACGTACTATAACGGTCTACAATGAGCACCCGAGTGGAGTCATGAATGGAGAGTCCAATAACTTGGACCCTCGGCCTACCCCAACAGTACAAAATGCCCGAGTGGTCGTGGAAATGCCCCTCAGTCTACTACATTGGCCTACCATAACGGTCTAAAAGCTAAAGCCTAGTAGACTGGAGCGACCCTACGACCGAATAACCAGGGAGGACTGCCATGCTAGGAGGCACCACAAAAATAGACGAAACCATTTACTAAACGTTCAACGTATCCACGAAAAGGCAAAATGAGTTCTATTCATCAATAAAAAAGAAGGGGATCTGTATGAAGGCCCCTCGACCATTAAAAAAAGAAGAAGACCTTGACCAGCTGGAGGAAGAGGCAAGCTAGGTGCTTGACCGATAGGGACGGAAGATGAGCCAGAGGGCTGACCCATCGCAAGTGAGGAAGACGGAACCTCCGGGCCAAATAAGTACACAGAGAGAGACTCGGAATTCACTAGTAGGGAGTAGTCCCAAACTGGGTGCACAAAAGCCCGCCCCAGCCTCTCGAGTTGAAGATTAGACAGGGGGTGTTCAGCTAACGCTACAAAAACCAAGAATGTTAGACCGACTGAATGAATAAAGAGGAAAACTGACGCGACTAAGAATTACCTCTTGGACGTGGCTCGCCCCATATCTTAGGGACTATGTGAATCCGATTGAAGGGTGACTCCTAAGGGACCGACTCCAGACCGTCCCCTGATGCAAAAAAGAAGTTATCTTCCAACCCTTGTTCGACGTTGGAAGACCCGCGATCAAGGCTCGGTCGGGAACCCTAGCCGTGAAGTACCACCACCCAGAATGCATCTCCACTACCTTGTAGCAATAGAGGAACTTAGGGACGGTAATATGATCCTGGCTGCCATTGCATGTAGGCCACAACACCATGCAAGCGATCAGGATCCTCCACGAGTTGGACATGATTTGGCTTGGGGCTAAACGAAGGTCGGTGAGGAGCTGACTGGCAAAGAGGGGAATAGGGAACCGTAGGCCGGCCTCCAAAGCCTATTCAAAGATGGAGACCTCCCCTGGAAGACAAGAACAGGCCCACTCATCGAAAGACGGGACCCTCAGGTTAACTGACTCGGGTATCTGATAGACCCGATGAAACCATCCAATCGAGACCTCGACAAGGTAGACAGGATACCCTCGGCGGCATACAGCATATCGACAAACCAACCTAACCTAATCGGTGATGAAGGATGAGCCGAGTCGAGGAAGTCGGCACGGACAAGATTCTCATCAAGTGCCGCGACTGACTCGGTTGATTTAGAGGAACTGTCCATTCGATAGAGAGTGTATATGACACCCATCGAAGGGCCTATGACCTCTAAGAAACGAGTAAAAATATAACCTAGGAAGGAGTCAAACCCTAAGGAATTCAAATCTGGCAAGTGTTGATAAGTACGAAGGTAGTAACATAAACGAATGAAGTGAAACCCGAAGGGTGCCCCGGTAGGGTCCAGGGTGGTGTCGTAGGGGCAGCGAAAAGGGATAAAGAATCTTGGCGGCAGGAAGAAAGGCTGTAACCAGGGAATAATGCCGGAAACAGAACAAAAAAAAGAGAGGTGGGGAAAAAGGAAGAGAAGAACCAACACTCAAAACTAAAAATGTGCAAGGAAAAACGAAGTAGATGATACCTGACTTCCTTGCAGCGAATGATCTCTTCAACGCGACACAGGCACGAATGCGAATAACCCACTTGAGAAGAACAGAGGTTGATTCAAAGCAAAGTGAGAAAACAAGAGGACCAACCCGTACATATACCCTTCGAAGTCACCCTGAACCGTCGGATCACTCTAATGACCCCTGGTCGTCAAATTAAAGCACGATTTAAAAGAAAACGGCTGCAAACCCGCACGTCTTGTCCTCATTAATGGCACGGGGCTCAAGGAGACGAAGACGAAGCGCCAACACCCCAATCGACTCAGCTCCTTATATATTTCCCATGTCCGCTCGTACCAACGGACTGGAGGAATAGGGGGGCATGTGATGGAGTGTGAACCCGAGATGGCTGAGCCGATTAATCAAGCGAACCGAGCGAACTCCACCAGTTCATCTAGTTGGTTCAGGGAACCCAGCAAGGCTACCAACCAACCCAATAGAGAATCTGTCAACCGACCCGGTAGATACATAGAGTACCGACCGACCTCATTGTCGTCCAGGCGCTTAGGGGCAAAAAACGGTCGAGGGATGACCACTCACGGCCCCCGAGGCGACGGACGCACGACTATGCACGAGAGGACCGTAAGTACAAATCGGTTACGGGATATAGGGCACGACAGAACAACTACCAATCC
>JAOXJP010031932.1:0-16787 GCA_025762735.1 Platanus orientalis | reverse complement strand
GGTCCTAATGTAATTCCAACTTTAGCCACTCTCTAAGTTGTCTTACTCAATCCATTTACAACAGTTCAATGTACATAAACCAGAAGAAGACTTAGAAAATTTATCTTGTTTCCTTGAAGAAACAAGAAAATGCTAACAAACCAACTAAAATTTCCGGGATTTTTTCTTTTGGAAGAAAGAAGAAAGTGCTAACAAAGCAATCAAGTTTTCCTGTATTTTTTAATAATTATAAATTTATTTAATCTTTTGTTACTCCTTTTGATTAATGCTTTACTAGTTAAAATAGGGAATTGGTAAGCTGGACGGGTGGCATTTCTTGACCTGGCAAGCCAACTCGCCCAGACTTACTTGGTTTCCGAGAATTCATGTTCAAATATCCTACTAACTCGTGGGTCGGGTCAGGTTGGATTCCAATCCTAACCAAACCTAGCCAGCCACAAATCTAATTAACACGACATCTTGTACCAAAGAACCTGCCCGACCCGTGTGGTTTTTGAATTGTCTATATTAAATATTAATAGAGTCATATATCCTAAGAATCAAAGTAATCGCTATAGTAAAATAAGAAACAGGCATCCTGTCGAGTGGCAGCTAGTTACTTCTTGTATTTTTTTTATTTGGTAAGGAGGTTACTTGTTGACTTGTTGTATAGGTTCCTTCTTTCATTCGCATTAAAAATTTGAAAAAAAAAAAAAAATGGGATTGAACAAAGAAAAAGAAGAGGAAAAGCTCATTCTAATTGCAAGCAGTTTATGTGGGCCTTGGATTTGGTGTGCACAAAAGATGTGCAAACAGGTGCAAACGGTGCCAGGGGCTGACACATCAGCACCGAAAAGTTATTTATGCTTTTTGGGGTGCACTTATCATTTTTCAACACTGATATGTCTGCACCCTGGCACCATTTGCACCTGTTTGCACTCCTTTTGTGCACAGCTAATTTTTTCCAGTTTATGTGAATTTGATTTACTCTTTTAGGGGTTGTTTGGTTCAAATTCTAGAATTGCATTATTGAGTTTGATTCTAAATTCTCATTATCGGATTTTGGAACCGGATTGTAAGAATCCAAAATCCCATTTGATTACCTGTTATTTTGGAAATTGATTTTACCTATAGTTTTTCAACCATTAGATTTTACGAATACTGTTGTTTTGTCATTAGTCTTGTAGGTGAAACAAAAGTAAAGAGGTTAATTTGGGTAAACTCTTTTTACTTTTTGTTTGTTTTGTCATGGTGCAGAATCAATAGAATTGGAGATTCTGATTCTGATTATGTATAATCAAATTTTATAATCCAAACCACGCAAAACAGTGTCAAGGTTTCAATACAGCAAGAGCATTTCAGCATGCTCTATTACATCTTATAGGATAAAGTACATTGGACAAGAAATAGAAAAAAATATTAAACTATGAGTCTTAATCGTGTCCCCAAATAAAATAATAATTCACTTCAATATGCCTAACGTGAGCACGTATCATAAACTTAGACACAAGAATGCAAGATATGTAGCATTTACATCACAAGAAAATCACTAGAGAAATAGTAAAAGGAACGTCCAAATCATGTAGAAAGACATGGAACCCATTGAATATCTGCAATAGCTACAGTGTGCACACAATTAATAAAAAATGACTTGGTGTTTCTGCTCATGACAATACCTTTAGTAAGAAAAGAACCAAATATATTAAGCATTTAAGAAAATTGTTTTCAATAATATTGGTTCACCTCTTTTAACACCCATGCATCTCATGTTGCATTTGCTAATAATTAATAAAAGAAGAAATAATTAAAATAACAATAAATATTATATCTATGAAAACTAACAACAATAGTTGACCGGAAATTTATTGTTTAATATTATAATATATATTTAATAAAAAACTATTGTGCTTTTATTTGCTAGTAATATAGATATATATATATATATATATATATATATATATATATATATATCACCTTTCATGGGCACAAAGGCTTACTAGTGGTATCAAACCTTCCAGTTTTAGACATCAGGTTCCGTCTATACCATCATGCTACCCTGGGTACTATCACCTCTACTCTTAATGTTGGTACTGTGTTCATCACTCTAGTCCCCAACTACAACATCTCTCTCCAGGATCCCCATGCTCTAAACTATCTCAAAGTTTAAGTCCAGATCTTTAAAACCCCCCAAGTTGCCACTGCAGTAGTTGCTATTCTACATTACCAAATTGCCTACAGGATGCAAAACCATTCATTTGACATCCCAGTCCCTGATTTTGTCCAGACTCAAGATGCTCTCTTTTTGAAGATAGATGCAGCATCTGTGCTTACATGCACCTATGTCCCACGGCAACTCTCCACTGAAGCTCTCAACAAATGGGTGGTGATAATAATAAAAACACAGAAAGATAAATAGGAACGGGAATATAGAGCCGGAATATATTAACAGTACAAGAGACTTACAAAGCAGCAACTTACAAAGCACACTAAGAGCACACTAGAGGCGATTTGGACAAGTCTCAGTCTACCTCTTTCATATACAAACTTCATTATTTATAGATCGCCAAAAGCAGCGGATCTCAAACACATATAATATTTAGTTTTTACAAAGGATCATGGGTGATGCCAGGTGGTGGCTGGCGCGCAACAAAAGGGCAGCATAGGATGCTTCAGCGAGCAGCGGGAAAATTAATCCGAATCACTAATACCGGGATATCCAGTAAAGGGAGATTCGTCTAATGAGTTGGATCCCAAATGTCCTGTCAGCTCAAACAAAGTAAGTAGGCTGTCAAAAAGGGAGTTGAATATGGGGCATCCAGATTGGGAAAAAGGGTGGTCACGAATATGGGTTGGGATTTTGGATTGCTCAACATGGTTTAGTGCACACATCGAGTTTTAGAAGAATTCCCAAGCAGCAGGATGAAGTTGTCTTTGGGTCATATAGTGATATGTGCACCATTGCTGGAATCGGGCAGACGGATCATGGGTGTAGTAAGAATGCGGAGGGTCTGAGGTGAAGTCTTGGATGAAATTTGTAGGGTTATGGAAAGTTATAACTGCAAAACTGGGCTTCGATGGGTGTAAACATGGCTTGCCAGACTGGGAGAGGATGAAACCAAGTAAGGAGAGTTTTAAAATGGGACAGGTGGGGGGGAATGGCGGGGTTGACAACTGCTTGGGCAATGTATGCGGATACGAGGGGGACATAAAAAATAAAGGCAATGTGGTATTTTTCAAAGAGGTACCAGAGAAAGCAGAGGGCTTCTTCGGGGAGATGGTAGTATCTACGGATAGAGAATGGGGCTAGAAATGGGTACTGTGGATGAGGGATGTGGGTAAATACTCGGCCATGACGTCTAAGTTTGATGGCAAGATAGGTGTGAAAATTGTGGGTACTGCAAGTATTTTGGATGTAAGACATGAGAGTAGATTGGATATCAGGAGGGAGATGAGCTATGAGTGTTAGAGGGTCATTTGGAGGAACTGGTGTGAGGGGATAAAGAAGAGCTATTAGGGCAGGTTGAACGGTTTGGAAGAGGTGAGGTTTGCGAGAAAGAAGGTCAGCAAGATCATTGTGGATCCCTCTAATGTGTTTGACTTGGAAATTCTATTGGAAAAACCAGGCTGCCCAGCGGAGAAGTTGGGAATTTGGAAGGACCTTTTGCTTGAAATATAACATTCTCGGGAAAGTGGATGAATCCATTTCGATAGTGAAATTTCTTCCTGTAAGGTGGAATTGAAACTTCTCAATGCCTCGTTTTACTACAAGAATTTCTTTGAAGGTGGAGTGGTAATGAGCTTCTGCAGAAGAGAAAGTGTCACTCTTATAGCCACAGATGTTTCTTTTTCCTTCGACTTCTTCGAGTAAGACAGCACCCCAATAGGAATCATTGGCATCTGTTTGAAGAATACAGGAAGATGAATGGCCTAGAATATGCAGGGGAGGAAGATTCTTGGAATGGGCTTTGAGTGTTCTGACTGCTTGGAGATGGCGGGAGGTCCATGAAGGGGGTTTTTCTTGAGAAGGCTGGCCAAAATTGAATGGGGTTTAGCAATGTGGGGGATGAAATCGGCCATATAATTAACAAGACCAAGAAATTGTTGGATTGATTTTGGGGTCATGAGTTTATCGGGGAAGTTCAAAATAGCAGTGGAGATATGGGGTTGGAAGGAATATTGGCCATTATGGAGATGCATGCCTACAAAGTCGACTTCAGTTTTTCCAATTTCCATTTTCTTTTCAGAGAGCATGATTCCATGTTGATTTACAAGGGTGGCAAACTGGTGGAGGAGAGGATGATGGGTTTCAGGAGTGGGAGAGAACAGCAGGAGGTCATCAATGTAGATGAGGATGTTGGGGAGAATGGGTTGGAAAATGCGGACCATGGCTCGCTGGAATAAGGAGGGGGCGGTTTTAAGGCCAAAAGGGAGAACAATCCATTGGAAGTGGTGGTTATGGATGAAGAAAGCAGTCTTGGGTCGATCCGTGGGATGAACTCCAAGTTGCCAAAACCTAGCCTTTAGATCAAATTTTGAAAAAAAAATTGCATCTCTGATATGCTGAAACATGTTAGCCCTCTGAGGGGAGGGGGAATTTGGAGTCTGCAAGGAAGCAATTAAGCGGCTAGTAGTTGATTACCAGTCTGAGCTTATTTCTGACTTGTTCTGCTCTTTTATTGACATAGAAAGCCTCACAAGCCCATGGGGATGATGTGGTTTCTATGAGTCCTTCGGCTTGAAGATGGGCTAGTTCTGTTGTAGCTTGTTGGTATAGGTCAGGGGCCATCCCTCGATGAAAGGCAGTGGTGGGATTAACATCTTCATTAAGTTTGAAAGGAAGGTGAACAAAAAACTCCTCATTTTTCCAAAGGGGCTAAGAATGAGAGAATATAGAATGAGAAGTGGCACAGGCAGAGGTTAACATTTGGATAATGGGGTCATATGACAGCTGGTAGAGATTCGGGATATGGGTCTAAAGCAAAAAATGTGGGGGCGAAGAGAGGCCGTGCTTATTCCAGCGAAGTGAAAGGAGTTGGTAAAGGATGTCAAATCCAATTAGCAAGTCTTTGCCAGTGAGTTTGCACCCAAGAACTTGGTGCTGGATTTTGAGGTTGGGGAAGATTTGGATTGTAATGGGTTTGCTGATTTTGGTAATCTGAAAAAGGTCTCCATTTACTGCTCTGAATGTAAGCTTGGTAGATTTCCAATGAGTGTTTGGGAGGAGATGTGGATTGATGATGGTGGTGGCAGCTCCTGTATCAAAGTATGCAATTACAAGAATGGGTCTGGCAAAAGGTTTTGGGTATATAGAGATACGGGCTGTTGGAGTTGGTTGGACCGAATGGGAGGAGGCAATTAGATCAGCGTTATACTGAGCCGGTGGTTCAAAGAGGTCTTGTTCTTCTACTTCTTCAGATTCTGCTTCAAACAAAGAATAGTAAGGAATTGCCAGACGAGAATCTGGAGAATATGAATCTTTAAGAAAAAATTGAGACTTGACGTCTGAGAACTCTGAATCTGCAAATTGGCGGACTTGTTGTAGAAGATGAGCACTGCAAGCCTTTTTGGGGCAATTTCGAGCAAAATGCCCCTTTTTCTTGCAAATGTAGCAACGGTCTGAAGTTTTTCCCCTGAATTTCTTTTTTTTTAGGAATTGCCATTGTTGGTGAGGTGGCTTGTCTGCATCAGAGAGTTTACGGAAATGGGTTTTCTTGGATGATTTGCAGGCACAATGTTTCTCATCCTTACACTTGATGGAGAGTGTATGGTCTTTGTAGGCACTACCAAATCTTTTACCCATTTTTTCGACTTGCTTAAGAAATTTGGAGGTATTGTAGAATTTTTCAAGGGCAAGTAGAGCATTCTGATAAACTTCTCCTAAAGAGGCCGTGGCGACTGAGAGATTTTTTGTGGCCAAAATTTTTTATGTCTCATTACCAAGTGGGTCAGGTAAGGAGTTCAAGAAGGCCTGCTTTAGGTTGGAGTCATCTAGTCCACCAATAGCATAGAATCTGGAGGACATGTTGGTGTAATGTCTCTCCAAGTCTTTTCTCTTAAAGGAGCAGCATTTCATCTGAAGAAATTCTTCTTGTTGCTGGTCAGTGTGGTAGAATTGTGCTCCAATAAATTCATGATGTATAAGAGCAAGAAAGGTGTCTACTGTCACATTTTGCAGGGCTTGGAGTTGTCTGTATTCTCTGAGGTTGATCCACCAGTCTTTGAGTCTTCCTAGAAGCCGTAGGGGAATTTGGGCTATGATTGTGGCTTGGGTTGCAAATGGTTTTTGCAGTTGGACTTGGGTCCATGTAAGGATCTCAAGAATACGGGTTCTCCATTTTGAAGGAGGAACATCCTCGAGGGTAAAAAACCGGTTAGGGTCTAACTGAGGGGCTGGTGGAGATGTATGAGAGGTGGCTTCATCCATTGGCTCCGTAATGTTTGGTTCAGTGACATTAGGTTGATGTTGGGATGGTGTTTCATCTGTATCCATCATGAGTACTTCAAAGCTAGGGGTGAGATCAGAGGAGGGTGGATTAGGGGCTGGAGAAGAAAATGTGAGAAGGTTAAGATGGGAGCTAATGGGATTAAAGGGTTCGAGAGAAAAAAGATTAGGTGGAGGTTTTGTAGATGCGCCAATGGTGGGATCCGGGGCTATGGGGAGGGGGGCTGCTTACGGGGTTTTGCTAGGGTTTGGGGATAAGTGTATGGAGTGGGGAACAGGGAGTGGTGTTCTAAAGGGAAAATTGGGAGGGGTTGATAGCCAGGGGTAGGAATGTAAGGAAGAGGGGGCAGTGGTTGAAATACAGACTGGGCGGCTTCTCTGAGAGAGGATGAGCTAGAGGACTGGGGAGAGGAAGTTTTCTCCTTTTGTCGAGTCTACTCCAGGCTGCGAAGTTGGTTTTCAAGATGCTTCTTTTCTGCTTCTTTTGCCCTGATAAGCTCGGTGGCTTGATAGTAAACTTTTACTGTTCGGGCAATGTGGGCTAATTCGGCTTTTAATGCTGCTATCTTTGCCCGTAGATCCTGGATCAATAAATCTAAAGAGCTGAGTTGTTTAGTGACAAACTTTTCCATTTTAATCTGGCTTTCTAGGATCTTGGTAAGGATTTGATTCTGTTTAACAACATTTTTAGCTTTCCAATTGAGAGTTGCTGTAGCAGGGGAAACTCGCTTTGGAGTGCCATCGGGGTTTTTATTTTCCAATAATGCTTAGTATTTTGCTGGGGGAGTTCAAAATCTTCCAAGGCTGGAAAGTGTTCATTGTAGGAAGAGGAGCTGGGGGAGAACATGCAACAGTCAATAGGGACCGGGACAGGAGCAATGGGTCCAATAGGTGAGGCTTGGTGAAGACTAGCCAATGCTTTTTGGTAATAAGGGGATAACACTGGTAGGGGGCTGAAGGAGGAGGTAGATGTCCCCAATTGTCAGGGGGTAAAACTGGAGGTGGGGTTTTACAGGTGCAGGTTTTGGGATAGAGAACATAGTAGTCAAATTTCCTTGATGGTTCTCCCAAAAGGTAACTTATGGATCTCCTGCTTCGTATCTATCATGGAGCTTTTGTTGTGGTGTCTTTTTCTTCTTGGCCTTGGAAAGGTACTTCCTTTCATACTCAAGATCTAATTTAACTTGGTATGAAGCAGTGTTGCAGTCTTCACATGTGTAGTCACAATTTTGGTGACGAGATAATGGTGCCGGACCAAGTTCTTCTAAAGAAAGGATTTATGATGGAAAGGGGTTTGGGTTGACATCTTCTTGGTGGCGGAAACTGGTTTCTACAGATCCGTCTGCTTGACGGGTATATACATGTTCTGTTGCAGTAATGGCCTCATTTCTACCATGAAAGTTCTTATACTGGGTAATCCATTTTGCTGGGAAAAGGGTTTTGAGGTCTTCAGTGGAGAGTTGCCTTGGGACGTAGGTGCATGTGGGTACAGATGCTGCATCTATTTTTAAAAAGAGGGCATCTTGAGTTTGAGGTTAGCATGTATGTTTTTTTTCAAAAACATTTTTTAATTTATTTTTTAAACTTATTTAAGTGTTATTAATGTTTTTTTTTGGTTTTTTTTTTTGGGGTGCTCGGCTTGTGGTCGCCAAGCCCCCAGCCGAGCAGTGGCCCCCTGCTCGGCGACCACAGGCCGAGCACCCAAATCCCCAATTTTTTTATAAAAATAAAAAAAATAAAAAAATAAAATACCTCCGTCGGTCGCAGTTGATCGTCCACCTCGCATATGGGGTCGTCCACCTCATGTACGAGCCAGGTGAGGGAGAGATTGAGAGGAAACGTTAGGACGTTAGGAACTTCAAATGCAGAGGGAGGGGGAGAGGGAGAGGAAGTCAGAGAATCAAAGGGAGAGTGATCGTGCGGTAGAAAAATCACGTTCGACCGCGAGTGAGGGAGGGGGAGAGCAGCTCGGCGGTGATCTTGTTCGTGAGAGAGAGAACTGTGGGATGAGGGATGCGTGAGGTGTGGGAGTTGGAGTTTTACTTCGTTAAAAATGGGGGAGGTGTGGGATAAAGGGTATAATGGGGAAGGGACGAGGTAAGTTCAAAAATTTATGAGGTGAAATCAGCAACGAGTGAGCGTGAGGTAAGTTCAGAGTGAGCGTGAGGTAAGTTCAGTAAAATTTGAGGTGTGACTAGCAGATCCCAAGATAAAGGGTCGCGATATCGACTCTGGAACGATCGTTGTGCTCTGGTCCTCTCCTGCGGCCCTGCGACACCGAGTAAGCAGGCTTCGCCTCTCTTCTTGATTTTTAGGGTTTTGCGGACAGGTAGTCCTTGTTTTCTGAAATTCACTGAGAGGTAATCAATCCCTTGTTGTCGATCAAAATAAGAGCGCAAAACTGATTATGAAGAAATTGCAGTTGATTCGGTATCGCTTTTCTTGTAGTTGAGATTTTTTTTGATGAATAAAATATCTATCGGTGTACCGATTGTTACATTCTAAACTGTATTTATTCACTTCTTGACAGGTTATAAAAATGGGAACTTTCGCAACCCAGTAACACAAAGGCGTGGAGGAGCCAACACGATAAAAGCTTTTCCTTACAGTTACAGGTGAAAGATCCTTTGACTTTGATCTTTAATATTACTCCTACACTAAGTAATCCGTAAAACCTTCTCTAATTGCTTGCATCTTGATTTGGTTGTAACAATGGCGTGGCTGATGATGTCTGTAGTCTTCTCTTAGAAGCGTTTTAGCTTATATAATGGTTTGTTTTGGAATATTTTCTACCAGCCAATTGAGCCCAAATCAAGTGAATTCACTGCATCAAAGATAGACGAATTCATAGACCATAAACTTAGGTTTTAGTCATAATGTATTTGATTAGTAATCATAGTTGTCGTTACGTGTAAGCTGTACTTACAGATGCATAAATTATCTTTCTTTGGGAGGGCTTTTCACTCTTTTGTAATTTTTTGATGAGTCATGCCATCTTGACTGCCTAGTTGGGATGTTCATTTGGTAATGAAAAGGCATTGACATGGTTCTTCAATAGAAAATCTATAATAAAAAGAAAATAACAACAACAAAAAAAAAAAAAAGAGAATAATACCAATGGAGTCACACTAGGGTTAAAAACATCACATCTTCAAGATTCTGGAGCCACATCAGAGAACAAAGCAATTATAGCATTGAATCCATCAATAATAATCATTCTTCGTTAATAAAATTGTGAGTTACAAGCATATATATAAACTTTACATGCCAATCGTTCCAAATAGGGATGTCAATTCGTTTTGGCTGGTCGGGTTTTGTCGTGTCGAGATAAGGGTATACGATTATATGGCTCAACCTGAACCCAACCCATTTATTAATCATGTCAACCCGCTTTGACCCAAAACACGTTTACAATCAACCCTAACCCGGTTATTTTGTGTTGGGTTTGTGTCGGGTTCGCGATAGTTCATGTTGGTGGGTCAGATTCTAAATTAACTAAATCTCGTCACTAAGTGATAACCTGCCACTATTTTAGGCAAAACTTTCCCGAATCACATCGGATTCTTAAGTTCTTGGTTTTCTTAGAAAGGTAATTGAATAAACTTTCAAATGGAACTAAAATCATCCCAAATGGGTACATTTTGACCTTCCAAAATGGGGACTAAAGAAAAGTGATGTGAATAGTTCTTTCACTTTCTTTAAAGTTAAATAAAACTTAATTTATTTGGAAATAAATAAAAACCATTACACTGGATGACAAGAAACTAATCTAGATTTATCTAAAATTGACCAAATTAAAAAAATTTAAACCCAAAATCCCCTTGCGTGAACCCATCAAATCTGAATATGGGCTCTTTCTTGTTCCGTATTATTTTGGATTTACCATCCATGTGTCATGCTTTTTGTTACCAGACCTATTTTCTTCTTTGGATAACTTCTTAGGTAGAGGATGTGATGCAATACAATGGAGATGATATCAAAGTTGCTGTAGAATGAAAGCCAAGAATCTTAATAAAACCTAAGGTATGTAGCGGAAACAGGAATAAGATTAAAGAACCAAGAATTGAACTTTAATCACACTTTAAGTAATCAAAGATTTAATGAAAATAGAAGAAGAAACTTGATTAGAGGAGTTTAGAAGAATTGAAACAAGAAAAGACGGAGAAAAGATGAAAAGAAATCCAAAAGGGGAATTTTGTAATTTTTGGGAAAAAACCCGAAATTACCAAAATACAAGGTCGTGCATTAAAAAATGTTGAAATTTGATGGGGTGATTCTGATGTATATGAGTATGTATACCAAACTCAAGAAAATAGTAAAAACAACAATTTCACTAATCCCTTTTGTGCACAATCATCCCTTTTGTGCACAATCTTCAAGATCAAGCATTTCAACTTGTCATAACAAAAAACTGAGTGAACCGAGTCAAGGAGGTGTCATCACGTTTATTGAAGATAGTTGTACCATTTGATTATGCAAAAGAGTGTGTCAAGCTACCACTGGGATACAACCAAACTCGAATTCAACTCCTTGTCTCTCAATGGTCTTACATTACCCGAGAGAGATGCATGATATCTCCCTTATAAACTTATTGCCCTTTACGGTCGGATACGTAAAATGTATAGCAAAACTTCTCCAAACAATATGAAAACGTTGGCATGGTCTCCCCTTACCAAGGTGATTATCATATATGAACCGAGTCAAGAAGTCAAGGCTATAAGGATGCAAGGAAATTTAAAGAGTTTCAGGATATTCCACACACATTCTTTCTTAAGGATTGGGTTTCTTCTGTCAAATGGGCTTATCTGGTGGGTGGGAAATAGATGTTGTCTTGGACTCCTCCTGTAGGGATTATTAAGCTCAATTTTGATGGGGCTTCCAAAAGCAACCCAGGGCCGGCTAGGTATGGGTGTATGATTCATGACCATGATCAGCAAGTTATCAGAGTTCTTTATGAGCCTTTGGCCGAGTGTGATGCAATTATGGTTGAGACTACTAGCCTGTTGATGGGGTTAAGTGAGCTTAACCATTTGGGCTTAAACGGTTGTTAGGTGGAAGGTGATTTGACTGTGGTGATTAGTTGGGAAAATATGGGTGATTTTGGATCTTGGCATCTAATTTCTACTTTGTACGAGATTTGGGAGCTTATGTCTTTGCTTTGTATTTCGTTATCTCATGTTGATAGAAGTCAAAATGAGTTAGTTGATAAGCTGGCTAATTGGGGGGTTAAATTCATCTCGAGTTTCTCAAAAAACTAGCTTCTTGAGGGTTGTTTGTTGGGTGTTTCCCCTTGTCTCTTTATTTTTCTTCTTTTTTCAATAAAGTTGCATTAATTATCAATTAAAAAAAAAAAAGGATGCAAGGAAATTGATATAAAGGTTCTTACAAGGAAATTGAGGTGATTTTGAAGCCAAGGATGCACACAAAACTCCCCAAGCAAGTAGTTGATCCAAAGGGCTCTATTGGATTTAGTCTGTTAAGTATTTTGTATTGTTAATGTCTATTCCAAAACAAGTGTGTACATGTAGTTTGGTTATGTAGTAGGACTGTGTATGTACTTTGTATATCTATGTAAGTTAAAGTCTAGAGTCTAGAAAAACGTCAAGAAGATGGACTCAAAAGCTGGGATGACCACAAGCTAAAGATACTCAAGCATATGTTGAAGAATCGCAAGTCTCAAGGGCAAACTACTTCCAAAAAGTTAACTATCGAATTCAAAGGTAAATTGGTAAAATTGGGTAAGTTGGGTAGAAGGGATGAATTTTAAAGACAAAATACAATTAAAATGAAGTGTTAGACATAGACCCAAACCCAAGGGACAAAGGCCTAAAATATGGGCTTATGGACCAATGGACTTAGAATGGACTAATCCAAATCCTAGAGAATGCCCAAAAAGGTTTGGATAAATAATTGACCAAATTGGTAAAAATTAAGTAAATTTAAAAAGTATTGAAAATGAAAAATGATCCAACTTAAAACAACCATAACTTTTGATCCAGATGTTCGCTCGGGACCTGTAAGTACTCAAAATCAGTGGATCGATGAGCTCTTTCTAAAAATTGAAAGATCTATTATTTGAGATTCTCATGAAGGCTAGTTCTTTTTACCATTTTAATAGATCTGTTGAAGAATCATTTGTGTTAGTTTTTCAATCTATAAATAAGGTAATGAGACCTAATTTTTTATAGAACACAAGTGAATGATTCTATAGAAAAATCATTGTGAATTCAAGCCAAAGTGGGAGCCAAAATGCATATGAGTTAGAATTTTGGCCTATGACCTGGAGTGAAAGTTGTATAGTTATACCTTGTTCAAGGTCTTGAGAGCTTCCCAAAAATCTTAGTTATATTATTTGGAAGCAAAAGGATTAGGGATACAAGTCAAATTAGCCTACAAAAGAGGCAATCCGAAACAAAAAGATCATCTACATCTTCAACAAATTAGTAGCCTTCGCCAAAGACACCGGAGGTGGATTCTCTTCACACTTGTTGGAGCCAAGTGAACATTAGTCCATCGGAGTTATTGGACGGAGCGTGCCCACCGGAGCCACTGGGAACGCACTTACAAGGGAGTTGATTCTCTAAAACTTATAAGTAAATTAACGTTTTGTTAATTTCACTTGTAATAGTCCAAAATAGTATTCAAAATAAATTAACTGTTGAGAGTGGACGTAGGTCCGGTGTGTCGAACCACTATAAATCCTTGTGTTGTGGTGTGTCTTCTTTTTTGTTTGTCTTTATTGTATTTATTATTTAAGCAAACTCTAAAGTGGAACTAGTTACCCTACTCCCACTTTGGTACAGAAAACTATACGCAATGATGGAGCCTCGTGATACACTAGCATTCGCTTGCTAATTTATTTAAGTCATTATTTGTGTTGCTACTTAAATAAATTAGAGAATATATATTTGGTTTACTTGTTTATATTCCATTGCATTTTTAGTTCAACTTAAGTAAATCAAAAGAGGGTTGAATAAGTGTTAGAGAATTTTAAATAAGTGTAGAGATCCTATTCCCACCCCCTCTAGGATCTTTGGATCACCATTTCCAGAATTACATAGTGTTCTACACACACAACAACAACAACAACAACAAACAGCCTTATCCCAACTATTTGGGGTCGGCTACACGAACCCTGTTCCGCCATTCAACTCTGTTTAGGGCCTTATAGTGTTCTACACACACACACACACCAAAAAGGAAGAAAGAGAGATGGAGAGTGATTCGTCAATGGCTGCCTTCTTTTCTTCCTTTTCCTTTTCTCCTTTTATTTTCTTCTCTGCTCTCAGTTTGCTCTTAGTTTTCTCAAGCTCTTTCCACACATAGGCAAATTGGGTTTTTAACCCATTTGCCTTTTTTATAGTCAATGAGCTTCAATCACATCTCACTTACCACTCATATGTATCCACATTTGGCTGGATATCAATCATCCCATATTTTCAAATGGGCCTTTCCCAAGGTCATTTGGACTCAATTCCTAAACGGGTACGGATTGGCTTGCTTTATAAGCCTTATTTGCAAGTTTCTTTGCTATCAAGCCTATTCGTGAACAAGCCCATTTGCGAATCCAACCCTATTCATGAATCTGGATCTTGACAAGCCTAGTTTGCGAATCTGGTTTATTTGCCATCAAGTGGGCCTTATTTGCAAACTTAGCCCATTCATGAAACTCGTCATGTCATAGACCTTTGATTCGCAAAACTTAGGCATTCGTGAACCTAGCCCATCGTCGCTATTCACAAACCACCTTATGCTCGGTTATGGTTCATTCGTGGACCCAGGTTATTCGCAAATCTCTTATTCATGAATAACTTTGATTTCGCGAGAGCTCATCTAGATTGTTGAAAAGGAATCTTACGACCCATAATGCAACAATGCACACGTGCAAAGTGTGCCTCAAGTGTCCTTGCGCCCAAGCCCTTACCCTTGCCCGCACCCTCACCCTTTCATGTACCCGTTCTCGAGCCCAAACCCATGCTCATGCACGTGCACGTGTGCATAGTATCTCACTGCTTTGCCTCTACATTAGATAGAAAACTAGATAGAGTTGTTTCAAATGCACATGTGAGGGGAGAATGAGGACTTATAAACTCAATAACTCTCCCCTTCCTATCAGATGTGGGACTATTCAAAAAGCCAATAAAAAGCAAAATATTGAAATTGATTTATTTCAGAAACCAAAATAGAGGTTTCGTTTTCAGAACCCCACTTGTTTTTAAAATTTCCAAAAACAAGTATTATGGGTAATAAGCGAGGTTCCTTGTGCATCCTTGGAACCAAAACCTTATGTAATAGGTTGTTGTCTGCCTGAGAATTAGTGGATTACCCTAGAACTGAAATCTATGTGACAAGTTGCACGCACAATCCTCTTAAGAGGGTTTACTCATCTCAAGCCTAGCACTTTAAGGTCTATGCGCTATCCTAGTTTACTGAGCGCTGCAGAGATAGCCTGAATCAAGGTGAGCTTCATCCTTGGTATTTTCTGCCTAACACAAAGTAATTGGAACTCATATAGAGAACCATTAGTAGCATCATCTCAGCCCAACTCAGAGTTCTAGAAGCTCATTAAAAGAACCCAATTCTCATCCTCTCATCTGTAAACTGTGGGCTCAAGCACTTCTCATCTATAATATAACCAACTGTAGGCTTGCCATGAGAACGGACTTATTAAAATAAAACATTGTGTGCTTCTCCAACAATACATGGTTAGTTTACCGATTAAAGATTCAAGAAGTCGGGTTGGTTTCCGATTGAACCTGAACAGTTTGGTTAGGTGTCCACTATTACCGCTTACAGGCTTAACAGTCCCATTCTCCTAGAGATATTGGAGGTTAACTCCTTCCCAATGCCTTTAAATAAAAGAATCTGCCAGATTCGCACTAGACTTCATATATTGTATGGCTACTAAGTGATGCAGGACAGCCTAGTGATGGCTGCTATCATGCTGGTTGTGGACCCACAAAGATACTAGAACAGGTTCTCCATCACAATCTGATGCCAAACCCAACCCAGCAAAGCAATATAAGGTCTTACAGTTTTCAAGCCACACTCAACAAAAAAAAATTATGACTAATAGCAGGTTTCAAATATACTCCGAATTTAGTTCTTGTAATCAGAACATCAAACATACATCATTAAACCAGCCCCCAAGTGTGCACAAAGAAAGATATGGAGAAATGGCTTAAGCTGCAAATGAAAGCATAACAGCAAACTCCCAAGAGATGTTATCAGCAGATTTTAAAGACACCCAGGAATACTCAAAAGAATGAAACTGATTCCCAATGAGGTCTTTTATCAAACGCATGGTAGGTATTCAATTCAATATAGAGAACAACAGCAAGTCTTGAAGGGGTATATATCAATACCCGAGAACTCAACATCAGGCTGTATTTCGGAGGGCTATAAAGTAATATCAGCAGGTCTCAAAAGGGGTATAACAGTATCCATGAGTCAAAAATTGAACTACTCCTTATAATAATCTGTTAACAGCAGAGGTTCACAAAAATAGGTTTGCAGGATTATAGAAATCAAGAAATATGTCTATGAACAACCTGCTGAAATTGACCACAGAGATAATGAAGGCTTGTGGCTGTTGAAAGGGCTTTTGATATAAGATAGATATTGGTGAATATAAGCAGCTGCAGGGAAGGGTTTTATCAGATACTGTACTGACAAAATCAGAATTGTAGGAACATCAACAACAGAGCGTTGTTTAGGAAAAGAAAGGATGAGCAGGATTTAGCAAGGGTTTAGGTAGATAGCAGAAGGGCAACTGAGGGGTAGAAGGGTTTGCTAACAGAATTCTGCAACTGGGTTTTAAAGAGTGAAAGTGTCTGAGCAGCAAAGCTTTACACTGGTTTTAGGGAGCTCTGCAGGGTGTTCATTTTTCAGAAGCCTGGACAGATCTGAGAGTGTCTCCAGGTGCAGCTGTAAGGTTCCAACAGATCCCAGAAAATCTGTGGAGGAGGTCTGCGATGGGTAGGGTCAGGTTTAGTTCAAGACGTGGTTTAGGCTTGGGTTTTGGTCTAGGTGATCTGGAACAGAACATAGACCCAGGTAGAGGCTGCTGCAGGGTTATATCAAACTTATAAATTCAGCAATCATATGGGTTTGGTAGGGTTTAGTTTAAAACAAAATAACAAAGGTTTTTTTGCTTTAGGGATTCAAGCAAACCAACCCAGTCCACCAACACAAGAAAAGAAGAAGTGGAGGAAGAAGAAGATGAAGAAAAAAATTACCCGGTTCAATGTAGCTTCACACCACATGAACTGCCTTGGTCTCTCACCAAGAAGAATCAACCTAGGAGTCTCTCAACTAGGGAACCAGTCGTTGGTTTTTGAAAATAAGCCATGAGCAGCAAGAGCAA